>JASGXE010009190.1:0-28675 GCA_030068105.1 Sinentomon sp. SZTP_YWyxl
TGTGATTGTCTCCCAGGGTGTTGCTGCCATTGCCGTTGGACTCCGCACTTCTGTGATTGTCTCCCAGGGTGTTGCTGCCATTGCCGTTGGACTCCGCACTTCTGTGATTGTCTCCCAGGGTGTTGCTGCCATTGCCGTTGGACTCCGCACTTCTGTGATTGTCTCCCAGGGTGTTGCTGCCATTGCATTGGACTCCGCACTTCTGTAATTGTCTCCCAGGGTGTTGCTGCCATTGCCGTTGGACTCCGCACTTCTGTGATTGTCTCCCAGGGTGTTGCTGCCATTGCCGTTGGACTTCTGTGATTGTCTCCCAGGGTGTTGCTGCCATTGCCGTTGGACTCCGCCTTCTGTGATTGTCTCCCAGGGTGTTGCTGCCATTGCCGTTGGACTTCTGTGATTGTCTCCCAGGGTGTTGCTGCCATTGCCGTTGGACTCCGCACTTCTGTGATTGTTTCCCATAAGCAAAACCACCTCCACATGCTCCTCGTTGGAACAGCACACCATCTCAAAACATGGCAAACAAGTTTTGGAACACCAACAAATCAACCGCAGTCATCAAACAACGGACGCGTTCTCACGCCCAATCGACATCTTCATTGACCTTGCTCAGCCGACACATAAAATTTGAACGTTGCTGGCTATGCAGAACTTGCCGCTGTGCCCAGAGTTTAGCTCGGTTCGCTCTGTATTGTTTTTTCCTTCAGCACATTTCCCATTGCATCTTCTCTTTCGCAGGGTTTATGTCCAGTTTTCTAAGGGAAACTATAAACAGGTGGAATATGATATGGATCCAATTGGTTCAAAAGTTGAATATGGCGTTTATAAAGCCATAAAAATGAGACAGATGAGATTGCCCATCAAACTTTCCCTGTTACCGTAAGTTTTAGTTTCACATTACCGTAAGTTTTTGTTACTTGTTAGTAATTTTACTTGTTTAGTAAAAAGTAAGTTACCTATCTTTCTAAAGTAAGTTTTACCTTACCGTAAGATTTAGTTTTACCTTACAGCAGTTAGTTTTAGTTATTGCAAGTAATCTTCCTTAAGTTTAGCAAAAAGTAAGTTACCTATCTTTTACTGCAAGTTTTAGTTTTGCCTTACCGTAAGTTTCAGTTACCTAACGAAAAAGAAGTTACCTAGCAAATGAAAGTTTTTTCTTAACTTCAGGCTTACCGAAAGGCTTCAGTTCTCCCTGGTGAATAAAGTTGAGTTCCGTCCAGTCTTGTTCAATGGAGAACTCTGCAACCTTTCGCGAAAATGTCCAATTTAGGAGAAGATCCACTTTGGATAACAATACTTCGGAGTCACCAGTACCAAAAACTTGACCTGGGAACAACATGTCAATCAGGTTGTTCGCAAGGCTAATTTATTAGGTCCTTTTCCTTGTTCATGCCTTCTCATTCTTCATTGTCCCTTCTTCGTTTTGCATTTGACATTCCTTGTTAGAATATGCTTCATCTGCCTGGGACCCTTGATGTGTGAATTTAATTGAAAAATTGGAAATAATTCAAGAAAGGCCGCTTTGTGTTTGGTGGATATGCACCATTGGATGGTGTTTCTTCAATGTTGGAAACCTTGATTGGGATTCCATGGATTCATGCAGAAGTATCTCAAGACTGGGTGGTTTATTTCTTGGATTATGTTGGTGGTTGGTCAAATGTAAAGGAGTTTTTGGCTCCTGCAAATGACCATGATTTTAAGTTGCGAGCACAAAGATACTGCAAGGATGTTGGAAAATATTCATTTGTCACTAGGACTGTCAATGATTGGAATCTGCTACATACGAGTGTCTTTGGGAATGTTGAGGTGAGGATTAATATCAATGTGGCTCTTATAAAAGCTATGTAGGGTCATGGTTGGCTGAACAACATGGGATGCCACCTATCCTGGATTGTCCAGGACATTTTTGACTGGCTGAATATCCTGGAATTTGTGTGTCCTGGAGAGTCCTGAATTTTCTAGACAACAGTTTTTACTTTGCTGTCAAGTTCATTGTTTTTTGGTCACTTTTGTCAGTGTGCTTTTTATGCATGGGAATGACTGCATCCTTGCGACAGACTCTTAGCAGTCCTTTGCCATCTTCCTTGCAGTTTGCCATCTTAATAAGAAAACACAATTTAAATGAAGGCCATGGTGACTCTCAACATTTTCCACTTTTCCTGTTTTTTCTAATGGTCCTGTTTTTTCAAATGGTTTCACAATTTACATCCTTGTGTCTTGTCTTTGGAAATGGTGAGGATATTTGTGTGGCTACCTTTAAAAGCAATGTAGGGTCATGGTTGGCCGAACAACATGGAATATTATGACCCACTTTACTATTTCGATGTTACAAGTTTTAAGTTATACAACAAGTTGATGTCATCCGAGTGCATTCATTGTTTGTTTATTAATGCTATCCCTCATTGCTGATTTGCGCCAGGGCCTTGCCCATGCAAATTAGCCTTAAATTACATTTCTCCTGCAACTTCCTAGTTTTGAGATGATGGTAAGCATGGTACAATTTTTTGCTCATTTAATAAAACGTGATGTTTGGGGAAGCCAACCCAGCTCCACTTTTCATTGCCGTGGACTTGTCACCCCACTGGACGAGGCAATGAGGTGTGAAGTGCCATTCAGAGACCTCTATTTTACCTTGATGCCACAATTTTATCTGCATAAATTCTTGTGCCCATGGCACCCCCTGTGTTCTGGAAAATAATAACTTTATAAAAAAAATTAACTTTCCCAACTTATTGACTGACTGACATAAATTATTGGAAACTTCCATACCTCGTGCAGCTTTGAAAATTTGGAATCAGGATTGAGAACAGGAAAAATATGAAAACTGCTTTTTGCCTATCAAAGGGGTGATTTTATGGGTTTTCAAATTTTCACAAATTTCAACCTTTACATGCCTTGAGGTGCATGTAAACATTCATTTGGCACGCAATCACTTAGAGCACAGGGGTTGATAAAAGTGATGCCCAACAATGAAATGTTCAGAAGGCAAAAAGCTATTGAGCGTTTAGGGCCACGCAGCTTCCGTTGCAGCAGCCGAAGGCCTCTCCCCGGGGGCGTAGCCCAGACAGGAGGTTAGCAGACCTGGGGCCAGCCCCGGTTCAAGTGGCAGGGAACTCCACACCCCAGTGTCTGGACTTTAAACTGAAGACACAATCCAATATGATTCCAATATGATTGAAAAGTTTATTTTGCTTTGGTTCGTTCCCTTCTTGAGTATGCTTCAACTGTGTGGGACCCCTATCGAATTATACAGATTGAAAATTTGGAGAGAATTCAAAGAAGAGCGGCACGTTTTGTGACTGGTAGATATGCTCCTTTTGACAGTGTTACGTCAATGTTGCAAGACCTTGGATGGACTTCATTAGCTTCACGTAGAATGATCTCCCGACTTGCTGGTTTATTTTTGGGATTAAATAACGTGGGTGGCTGGTCAGAAATAAAGGACTTTTTGCTTCTGCCAAATTACCAAAACAGAAATGATCATGATTTTAAGCTTTGGTCAGGTGCCTTTCACAAAGATGTGGGAAAATATTCATTTGTGCACAGAACGGTTAGGGATTGGAACTCTCTGCATCCCCGAGTGTTTGGAACCAGGGGAGATATCAATATCGAAATGTTCAAACACAATGTTGAACGATGGTTGTCTGACATCACCATAAACATGTCTTAAAGTTTTGTTTCCTTTATTCCTGTGACATATGCCAGCAATGGCTGTTGCATTTAATGTTTGTGACATATTGTGCTTTTGTTATCTGACTGCTGATTTGCGCCGGGATTAAAACCCCTGCAAATTAAATGTAAATTAAATTAAATTAAAATTAAATTCCATTTGCATTTACTAGTAATTTGCCATTTTTAATATGATTTTTACACTGAAATATCATCCTTTCCGGGAATTTCGACGATTTTGTCTCCATGGTGTGAGTTGAGTCGACGTTTCGGGCACATCAGCGTCCGTTATGAGTCTCGTCTTGATAACGGACGCGCGATGCACCCGAAACGTCAACTCAACTCACACAGCATGGAGACAAAATCGTCGAAATTCCCGGTAATCGTGATATTTCAGTGTCAAACACGTCTCCAAGTTTCCAACCCACTGTTTACAGTTTGTTATGATTTTTACACTTCATTTTTCTGACATCTTTCATTATTTTAGGCCGGATGAGGCGAATACATTAGCCAAGAACTACAATTTGGCAAACAGAAACCCTGATAGATTTCTAATCGATAAGACCAGTTGTGGTGAACAGCCGGAAAGTGACACCCCAATATCGTATATCAGTCCACCGAGTGTTGATGTGTCTGCTATTGAGATAAAAATTACCCTGGTTGGTTTGCAGGTCCTATGTTCGTACAGATGTTCCCTTTGAAATTGCCCTGAGTGAATACATTGATAGTGTTTTTCTTTTATCTGGAAATGTGTTTAAAAACTCTTTAAATACTAACACTGTGTTTGATTTCTGCCGATCCAATTGAAAAAGTGTTTTTCTTTCATCTGTGAAATGTGTTTAAAAACTCTTTAAACACTAAAACTGTGTTTGATTTCTGCCGATCCAATTGAAAAAGTGTTTTTCTTTCATCTGTGAAATGTGTTTAAAAACTCTTTAAACACTAAAACTGTGTTTGATTTCTGCCGATCCAATTGAAAAAGTGTTTTTCTTTCATCTGTGAAATGCGTTTAAAAACTCTTTAAACACTAAAACTGTGTTTGATTTCTGCCGATCCAATTGAAAAAGTGTTTTTCTTTCATCTGTGAAATGCGTTTAAAAACTCTTTAAACACTAAAACTGTGTTTGATTTCTGCCGATCCAATTGAAAAAGTGTTTTTCTTTCATCTGTGAAATGCGTTTAAAAACTCTTTAAACACTAAAACTGTGTTTGATTTCTGCCGATCCAATTGAAAAAGTGTTTTTCTTTCATCTGTGAAATGCGTTTAAAAACTCTTTAAACACTAAAACTGTGTTTGATTTCTGCCGATCCAATTGAAAAAGTGTTTTTCTTTCATCTGTGAAATGCGTTTAAAAACTCTTTAAACACTAAAACTGTGTTTGATTTCTGCCGATCCAATTGAAAAAGTGTTTTTCTTTCATCTGTGAAATGCGTTTAAAAACTCTTTAAACACTAAAACTGTGTTTGATTTCTGCCGATCCAATTGAAAAAGTGTTTTTCTTTCATCTGTGAAATGCGTTTAAAAACTCTTTAAACACTAAAACTGTGTTTGATTTCTGCCGATCCAATTGAAAAAGTGTTTTCCTTTCATCTGTGAAATGCGTTTAAAAACTCTTTAAACACTAAAACTGTGTTTGATTTCTGCCGATCCAATTGAAAAAGTGTTTTTCTTTCATCTGTGAAATGCGTTTAAAAACTCTTTAAACACTAAAACTGTGTTTGATTTCTGCCGATCCAATTGAAAAAGTGTTTTTCTTTCATCTGTGAAATGCGTTTAAAAACTCTTTAAACACTAAAACTGTGTTTGATTTCTGCCGATCCAATTGAAAAAGTGTTTTTCTTTCATCTGTGAAATGCGTTTAAAAACTCTTTAAACACTAAAACTGTGTTTGATTTCTGCCGATCCAATTGAAAAAGTGTTTTTCTTTCATCTGTGAAATGCGTTTAAAAACTCTTTAAACACTAAAACTGTGTTTGATTTCTGCCGATCCAATTGAAAAAGTGTTTTTCTTTCATCTGTGAAATGCGTTTAAAAACTCTTTAAACACTAAAACTGTGTTTGATTTCTGCCGATCCAATTGAAAAAGTGTTTTTCTTTCATCTGTGAAATGCGTTTAAAAACTCTTTAAACACTAAAACTGTGTTTGATTTCTGCCGATCCAATTGAAAAAGTGTTTTTCTTTCATCTGTGAAATGCGTTTAAAAACTCTTTAAACACTAAAACTGTGTTTGATTTCTGCCGATCCAATTGAAAAAGTGTTTTTCTTTCATCTGTGAAATGCGTTTAAAAACTCTTTAAACACTAAAACTGTGTTTGATTTCTGCCGATCCAATTGAAAAAGTGTTTTTCTTTCATCTGTGAAATGCGTTTAAAAACTCTTTAAACACTAAAACTGTGTTTGATTTCTGCCGATCCAATTGAAAAAGTGTTTTTCTTTCATCTGTGAAATGCGTTTAAAAACTCTTTAAACACTAAAACTGTGTTTGATTTCTGCCGATCCAATTGAAAAGGAATGCCACTTTTGAAACTTGTCGGTTGTGTGTGAAGTTATCTTAACCCATCCACATCCACAGGCGAGATATCTCGCTCTCCCATAACTGACCATTTTACCCATAAACGAGATATCTCGGCCATGTATAAAGGATGCACTCATGTCTGTCCAATGCAGTGCCAGACCCATCTATTGGGCGTCTTGGCTCGTAAAAAAGGTCCAACCATCTGTCGGGTAGTCTACGAGGTGGTTTCAAGTCAATCTCATAGATGTCTGGACATCCACAGCAAAAACAGCATAGCCATCTGTCGGATTTTCCATGAACTGATAATTGTGCCATCTCTTGCATGTTTTTTGAGTTTCTGGCTTGGCGGCGGCGGATGGAACGAGTGCGCATCATTTTTAACCAATTGAAATGGGGTTTTTTAGTGGATATGTTGTGAAAATAGCTATTTTCAGTGGAAGTTGAGTTGAAAATGGAGTGCTTGGGCTTTCTCATGGTGGTTAGAGATTTTTTCAAGACCATTTTTCGAAACAAAATGTGACGAGAATCATGCCGATATCTTCATAAATGAAAAAGTTATTCCAAATTTAATTTTGCTTTTTTTGACAAAATTTGCGGTGCCGGGGCCAGTTTTCCCAAAAAAGCAAATGATGCGAATGGGTTGAGGGGGGACCTTCCAAATTTCCTGAATCCAACGTTGAAAACCGTTTTTTGATATCTTGTCTGGTTCAAAAGTTATGGACCGAGGCGTGAGGCACTGTGCTTGGATTTTCAATCACTAAAATTGTTTCTTCCAAACAAATGTTTTTCCGCAAATGGTTTTTTTGTTGTCTCCTGTAAGCAGAATTTCTGCAGTATATACATCTTTTGAGCTAGAAAGGTCAAATTTTGCACTGTGATGTAAAAACCATGCTGGAGGTACTGACAGAGCCGAATTTTTAATTTTTTGAGCCAAAGTACCGATTGTTGGAATGTTTAACTGTAACATGATACACATTAGTAAAAGCAGCTCAACAATGCCTTCGTTTTGGGAAGAGCAGAAGGAATATCGAAAATCCGGTTCTGTCAGCACCTTTGGCATGATTTTTTACTCAACTGAGCAAAATCTGAACTTTGGCTCTTGAATAATGATGAGGATGACGCTAGACCATTTCTTGCAAAATGCTCACAATTTAATCTTTGTGAGTTCATAACTTTGGAACCCTGTGGCGTAGAGCAATCAAATTTAGCACAGAGAATGTCTTGTGTATACTGGCGGCGGAAAAAGATTACCCATACATGTGAAAAATTTCCATTCTTGAGATTTTAGCAAAAACTCCATGCTGTAGAAATAAAAGATCCTCTTTCATCACTAATGTCAAAATCTGACACCTCTAGAAAGCTCCGTTGCAATTTGGCGCTTTAATTTCTACCAAATGCATAAGAGTAAAAAGAAAGAAAAAAAAGTTTCGGAGGCAACAATCAAATGGGAAAAACACATGTATGAGTAATCTTTTTCCGCCGCCACTATACGTCTAAAATGTGTTCAAAATTTGAACCAAGTCGGTCGAAAAACAAAAGTTCACCCGATAGGGGTAGGTCCCCCCTTATGACATTCTTGTATCTGTGTAATTTCATACTGCTTATTTTCAGCTTACGGCTGGGAGATAATGTCGGGAATGAAAAATGCTCAGGAGAAAATTTTATTACTGACGATCATTTCCCCGCTGTTTGTGTTTTTTTAACAAACTTCTGAATTGTTTTTCACAGGAGCTATGAACGTCAGTGTGTTCCGAATGAGGGTGCCAATGCGTGAAACTTCGGGTGACCTTTGAACTTTTCGTGTGTACCTTTTTTGTGCGTAGGGAATAGAGACCCCTTCCAAAATGCACATACTTGTAGCTTTGTGTAATGTGGGAGGGGCTTGTGGGTTGGCTCAGCCCAAATTGAAACCATGGGAAAATCACTAAAATGCTTTAATATTGAAGAGCATTCTACAATGAAATCAAATTTCCGCCACACCAATCCATCCACTGAATTGACTATGGTCATTCATATTCATTTCACATCCACTGACCCTCTGTGTGTTTAGGGTAGATCAATCGGTTGAAGTTCGGAATACCTGCCGACATCTGAAAAAAGCTGAACTGGACGAGTTTTCACGCACGCTCAAGTGGCCAAAAATAGGATAGGAAGATGAGGACGAGGTAGGTAGGATAGGATAGGTCTGTTAGGACAGGTTTGGTCAGGTTAGGTTTGGTTTAGTTAGCTTTTAGTATATCACAGAGCAATGGTGATAACTCGTTCAGTTCAATGTCGGCAGGATTACGAACCACTACATATCAAACGTGAGTTTGCATCATTTCCTTTGCATTGTTTTTCAGATGGATGATTTCAATCACTTTTGGGCCGTCAATGCAGAGAACATGCCAATTATGCAGAAGATCGCCAGCAGGTTGACCATGCCCGACGTGGTCCAATTGCCACCTGCCAACTGGACAGAAATAAAGATTGGCCACCTGGTTCTCGCTCCGTATGGGGAAGAAACGGACGGAGTCAGTTTTATGCGCATCCCCAAGGGGATGCTGTGCAGAGCGAGGGTGGACGCTTTGTCTCCGGACAGGTCGAGTCTGCAGGTGAGAGAGGGAGTTTATCCTCTTGATCATTATCTGAGATTTGCATCACATTTAGTTGTATTGATTTTTTTTTTATCATAATTTGCAGCGCAATTTGATTGGATTGATAATTTTTTATCATAATTTGCATCACAATTTTGTTGGCTTGATCAGAACTTGTTGCAATTCATTAATCACACTGATCATATTTTTTTATCATAATTTGCATCACATTTATGTTGGATTGATCATAACTTGATTCACATTTCACTTGCATTGATCACAATTTTGATCATAATTTGCATTGCAATTTAATTGGTCAGATTTTTTATCATAATTTTTGCAAAATATTTTCTTGCATTGGTAATTTTTGTCATAATTTGTTTTCGGCACAAATTGCATTGATCATATTTTTGAACATACTTTACAACGCATTTCGTAAATTGCATTGGTAATTTTTATCACAATATTGTCCGTGCTGATCATTTTCAGGTCTTCTTCATTGATTATGGGCGATTTGCTGTTGTGGATTTGAGAACGGTTAAAATCCCGTCAGCTTACAGCATAATGTCGGAATTGTTGGAGCCACCTGGCCAGGCGTTGGAAGTCGTGCTCTACGGACTGATGCCAAAATACCAATTATCAAATGCCACTAATCATGAAGCTAAGGCCGTTCTCAGCGATCTTCTAATGAGTCAGAGGCTTTTTGCTGAGGTAAGAAATTGCTGTAGGGACTTTTTTAGGGTGCGGGGTTTGCTTGTGGCTGTTGAATACCTGGTTGTCCGTAACGGCTCCATTTCTCTTAGGATTTTTTAAACAGACAAAATGGCATCGAAAAAGAGGGATTGCAATGATTTCATTGGTGGATGCTCATAGTTTCGGTGAGAAGCAGCAGCCAATCAAACAGCAGATTGACAGCATTCAAAGGCATGGGCTTCTTTTTCTGGATTCTTTAATTCTCTCCTTTCTCTATGTACCCATGGTTGCTACCAGCCTGGAAAACCTGGAATACTCGTGGAATTTTTTGTGACCTGGAAAACCTGGAAATCTCAGGGATTTTTGGGGGAAAAAACCCTGGAAAGTCGAAAATTTCCAAAAATTTCCATTTTTTAGTTTACATTTTTTTTGAATATCCAATTATGACACCTGGGGAACATTCTTGTCTTGCCATTTTTGTGTTCATCATCCCATTTTTGTCTTGACCCATTTGACCAATTCTCTTTCCACCATGTCTCATATTTCTTCAACAACCCATTCTTGATCTTGAACCCATAATCAACCCTAGAAAACACTGATAATCCTCCTGGAAAACTCATGGAATTCCAATTTTTCAAAACAGTAGCAACCAGTAATAATTATTGTTCACATCACGAGTCACGGATTTGCTAAAATAAAAAGGCTACGTTCATGGAAAATTCGTAAAGTGGCATTTTGCCCATCCCCTTCCCAGAGCCAAAGCCCAAGCTTTTCTAAGCAGTTTCCTTTCACTTTCTTGACATTTTTTTCATTTCCCCAGAATTCTCTTTAATCTTTTTCATCACAATGAAGGCATCATTTTGTTGTGGTTGGGTTTTTTGTTTATGGGGCATTTGCACTTTCGACTTGAAGTTGATGCTCAACAATTCCTGATCATCCAAACTCTCCTACCTAATTCATTGCAGGTTTATTCAGTTGTGCACAGGGTGCTCCATCTTAAACTGTACACAAGTCAGTCGCCTGCAAATCAGCCAACTTCCAGGTCTATGGGGAGGGGTCAAGTCCTGCGTCAGAACGCCAGGGAGAGCCAGGTTTCTCAGCAACAGCTCTGTGTCAACGATTGGCTGATTGAATCGGGATTTGCTGAGAAGTGTGAAGAGAGTTATTTATCAAAGGTAGGCTTTTTGCTTGTTATTGCATCAGGCTTTTCTTTGAGTCAGTCCAGGGTGTCTGCAGACCTGGAAAACCATTCTGGAAAACTCAGGGACTTTGTGACAATTATCTGCAAAGTCTGGGAATTTCTTGAAAATCTCTTTCTCTGGCAAGTAAAGTCCCTGTTACTTTAGAACAGGTCTTGACTGGATTTCTTCATCTTCTTTGTATTGCGATGCAAGGCCACATTTGGGGCATATCAAACAAAGCCAAACTGTTGGCTTCGTTTTTTCATTTTTTTTAAACATTCATTCTGGCCATTTATTATGCTGAAAGATGGATGGCAATGAGTTCCCAAAATGTATGGAATTTTTTTTTTTTTTTGAATTTCCGTATGGAAAACCTGGAAAAGTCAGGTCTGTTGAATTGCCTTTTTTATTGAACCTGAGAGCGAGTTACGATGGAGAATACGTAATCAGAGATTTTGAGCTGGGGGCTCAATTTTCGAAACGCTGTCGGTTTTCACCTCTCAATCTTTTGATAATTCTACTTTTCTAAGATTTTTGCAATTTTTGTGACCGCGATCTCTCCGGTTTGCTGGTCGTTCTGCTCCTGCTTTTAAAAGATGCACTTCTGGTGCAGCGCTGAACCGAAACTTCGCTGGCACTCCCTTTAAAATCATCGACACCGGCACGCGAATTCATGTCTGGAAAATTCCAAAATCTTGTTTAGGTTGTTTTTCCATCTGTGATATGTTTTGTCAAGCACTTTCGGGAATTTCAGTTCTTAAATTCGCGCTTAAATGAAAAAACTCTGATATTCAGGCAACGAATGCTGAACAATTTGAGCACCACTGTCATGTCCCCTCTACCACTTTCATTTTGCTGCAATTTTTGGCACGGACAATTCTGAAAATGAACGCACTTCAGCTGTCTTACTCTCACATGAGTTTTGGACATCATAAGTCTGCTTCAGCCTTGTTTATTTTGATGTGCTTATTCTGCATCTCTCTCCCTCTCTACCGCTGTTCTTTCTCCAGGAAAATCACAACCTCAGAGAGCGACACCTCGAAATGGACCGAGAGAGAAAGTTGATCGAGAACCAAAGGCAAGAGAGTAAACCGTCGTCCGGATTGAGCATGGTCGAATACCAGATGCAATTCCCACCGCTCAGCCAGCTTCTCGTCCGGAAGGGTAGCCAGAATATTTGTCCTGTAAGAAGCCTTGTTATTCTTTTTTCTTTTTCTATCTCCGTTTACATTTGCCATTTGACTCGTATCATTTCTATCTCATCAACATCCGCTCTTTCACATTTCATCATCCGCTCCCATTGGGCCGAGAATCACTCCTGAGAATTTGCCTTTTTATGTGTCGATTTATATGTTCGAAAAAAAAATGCTTTGAGGAACTCCCTGGCCTCATGCAGAAAAATCTCAAGACTGGGAGGTTTATTTCTCAGACTAAACAATGTTGGTCGTTGGTCAAATATAAAAGAGTTTTTAGCTCCTGCTAGCTACTTTGGGAGGCATGACTATGATTTTAAACTCTGAGCACAGTGCTCCCACAAGGATGTTGGAAAATATTCTTTTGTCAATAGAACCGTCAATGAATGGAATCTGCTACATCCTAGTGTCTTTGGAAATGGTGAGGATATTAGTCTGGCTACCTTTAAAAGCAATGTAGGGTCATGGCTGGCCGAACAACATGGAATATTATGACCTACTTTACTATTTCGATGTTACAAGTTTTAAGTTATACAACTAGTTGATGTCATCCGAGTGCTTTCATTCTTTGTTTATTCATGCTATCCCTCATTGCTGATTTGCGCCAGGGCCTTGCCCATGCAAATTAACCTAAAATTAAATTAAATTATCACTTGTTATGTCCGGCTCCAGGATCTGTTTTACTAACACTGTCAGGAAGAACCTGAATAGAGGCCATTTTTGGATCTACAAAGTAGAATCTACTCTGTTGATCTGAAAATGGCCTTCGCGTTTCGCAATGGAACAATGATTATTTTTACCTCCGCAAGCTTCCGCAATTGTAATATTTTGTCTCAGCAGACGACGCATTCATGTTTGCAAAAGGCAAAACAACAACAATATTCAGCCACAGAAATTTTACTGTTGATATTGAAATGGTAGGTTACATGTTGTGGCATGTCCGGGCCCTTGGCTGGACTGTTCTCACCTCGGACAACTGTGTTCGTTTGAGGCTGACACCAAAGTTTGCATTCAGGTTAATTCAAAGTCAGCACCCTCCTCTGTCTTGCATTTTTTACTTTTGCATTGACTTTATTGTCACATTTTACAAGTTAGTTTATTTTATTTCTTGCATATTTACTTCGAACACGCCTTCTGCCTGCTCCAAACTCATTCACATTTACGAATGTGCAGTTATTTCTGTTTCTGTGCATCGTAATCAGGCGTTTAAGACGGCACATGGTAATTTGATCCAAAATTCTGCAGTAATTCCAGGCTGTTGTAAACAGAAGCAGGTGAAATTATGTGAGCGCCATAAGGAATCATCACATTTAATGGAGCATTCGTTGGATGAAAATTGTGCATCCTCTTATCAAACTTCCGAGCTTCCAGGCAAAATTAGGGTCTTACAGTTAAATGCTAGAGGGTTGAGATGCAAAACAAATGAGCTTGACAGTATTCTCTCAATTATCCAACCAGACGTCTTCATCATCACTGAGACACACCTTTCTGTTGAGATTCACAGTGAAGAAATCTTTCCATCGGGTTTCAGTGTTTTTCATAGGGATCGAAACAGCCGTGGAGGTGGTGTGGCGATTGGTGTTAAATCCACTTATTTTCCCCAGCTAATCATCACTGATGAAGATCACGAAATAATTGGATGCAGATTTTCAGTTACTGATCAATTATTAAATAATCTCACTGTGGTAGGGGTTTATCGTCCACCAGCAAGTAAATTGATATATTTGCTGCATTGTCAGACAAACTGAATAAGCTAGGATTTCATCGCAACATGGGGAAAAAGATGTACGGTTACGTACAAGATTGAGCTGGCATTTTCATGTACAACACAGTACTTTTCCGGCGACAAATTGGCAGCCATTATTCAGAACGAATTTGCAGAGCTTCCTGTCGATTTGGCGTTAGCCAAATCTCAACCTCAGTTGTCGGGCCGTTTGTGCAGACTCAGCAATACCATAAGACGGCACTTTCAATTAAAAGGCAAAAATATACGAATAAGGTTTGTGGCGTGTGCCGCCGGAAAAGGTCTTCTACGTGGCATCTTTCCAGAGCGGCAACAGCCAGCAGGCGGCTTAATTTCACCCTCCCCTCTTCCTGTGCATGCTGACGTGTATCACTTTGAGTTGTCACAAGAATTGTTTGCCGTCAGTTTTCGGGTACTTTTTCCACACGCAGCTTTTGCATAAAAGGTTCTCCCCGAATTATGTGAGGATTCACTTCACCTCGAAAAGTCACACTGAAAAGTCTCTTGCGTTGTGGGAGTGTTTGCTTCCAAGTCAGTCTCAAGTCAGTGTCAGTTCCAGTTTCCATCTGTTTCCAGTCAATTGTCAATCATCTCCGTTCACCTTGTTTCATCATAGTTTGGCGGTTAGTTAGTTTAGTTCTTATAAGTCGTAATGGCAGCAAGTCGTGTCAGTTCTGTAGAAAGAGCGTCTGTCCTAAGAGATGTAATAAACACTTATTTAATTTAGTTTAAAAATGATAACCACTTGTGTCCGACTCTTCAATTATCTGTGCAAATTTATCAGTGTGACATTTTAACAGTTTCGACATAGCGAATCTCAATGGCAGTGAACCCAATGGTTGGTTGGTAAACGAACTCGTGGTATCGCTGGTATTTCCCCTTCCCTTCCAGAGTGCTGTTCAGTGGTTTTATGTCCAGAGTGCTTTATTTCGTGTTTGTCGGTTCGGCCAAATGTGGGTGCATCAGCAAACAGTAATTCGAGATAAGTGGTAAAGATTCGTGCTGGCGAATCACAGGGTAGTCAGTTGTCCGTGTTTGCTGATTGACCCAGATATTGGCCTGAGCTTGCATGGCACATGGGAACCAATTGCAGTGAGAAATGTCAGTTTGAGTTCTCCCCTGTCCCGACCATTTCCCTTTGTAAGTACGTGCCACACATGACCAAATTCCCCGTACAAGTTGGAGGTCCACCAGCTATGGTGATGTGACCCATTGATTCCCCTTGATGCCTTTAATTCTGAGTTGCATTTAATTTTTTCTCACCTTCTTCCTAGTTAATTCCTTTCTAGTTAACAGTTTGGTTAAGTTCCGCCTTCACTCATCGTTTTAGACTTTAAGGATCTTGAAATTGCACTTTGACTTGCCTATTTTTGGGAACCCTATCCAGTTGAGTGATTTTGAGTTTGAAATTTGGAAATTTTTCAATTGACGAGGACGTCAATTTTTGGGGGGAGGCCGATCTTGTACGGTTACGTACAAGGTTGAGCTGGCATTTTCATGTACAACACAGTACTTTTCCGGCGACAAATTGGCAGCCATTATTCAGAACGAATTTGCAGAGCTTCCTGTCGATTTGGCGTTAGCCAAATCTCAACCTCAGTTGTCGGGCCAGTTTGTGCAGACTCAGCAATACCATAAGACGGCACTTTCAATTAAAAGGCAAAAATATACGAATAAGGTTTGTGGCGTGTGCCGCCGGAAAAGGTCTTCTACGTGGCATCTTTCCAGAGCGGCAACAGCCAGCAGGCGGCTTAATTTCACCCTCCCCTCTTCCTGTGCATGCTGACGTGTATCACTTTGAGTTGTCACAAGAATTGTTTGCCGTCAGTTTTCGGGTACTTTTCCACACGCAGCTTTTGCATAAAAGGTTCTCCCCGAATTATGTGAGGGTTCACTTCACCTCGAAAAGTCACACTGAAAAGTCTCTTGCGTTGTGGGAGTGTTTGCTTCCAAGTCAGTCTCAAGTCAGTGTCAGTTCCAGTTTCCATCTGTTTCCAGTCAATTGTCAATCATCTCCGTTCACCTTGTTTCATCATAGTTTGGCGGTTAGTTAGTTTAGTTCTTCTAAGTCGTAATGGCAGCAAGTCGTGTCAGTTCTGTAGAAAGAGCGTCTGTCCTAAGAGATGCAATAAACACTTATTTAATTTAGTTTAAAAATGATAACCACTTGTGTCCGACTCTTCAATTATCTGTGCAAATTTATCAGTGTGACATTTTAACAGTTTCGACATAGCGAATCTCAATGGCAGTGAACCCAATGGTTGGTTGGTAAACGAACTCGTGGTATCGCTGGTATTTCCCCTTCCCTTCCAGAGTGCTGTTCAGTGGTTTTATGTCCAGAGTGCTTTATTTCGTGTTTGTCGGTTCGGCCAAATGTGGGTGCATCAGCAAACAGTAATTCGAGATAAGTGGTAAAGATTCGTGCTGGCGAATCACAGGGTAGTCAGTTGTCCGTGTTTGCTGATTGACCCAGATATTGGCCTGAGCTTGCATGGCACATGGGAACCAATTGCAGTGAGAAATGTCAGTTTGAGTTCTCCCCTGTCCCGACCATTTCCCTTTGTAAGTACGTGCCACACATGACCAAATTCCCCGTACAAAGATCATAATTGGGGGAGACTTCAATCTTCCGCATATTTCTTGGCCCAATCTCTCTATTCCTAGCAGCCTTCCTGATACTGTTATTTCTTGCAAGGCCCTAGATTTTCTCGAAAGCTTCCATCTCCATCAGATTGTTAATGCTCCTACAAGGATTACTGACACTGTATCAAACACACTAGACTAATTCTTTGTAAGGCCTCTTGAGCTAGCAGTCAGCCTGGTAGTTGAGAAGGGCATTAGTGTTCATGAAATGATCTATGTTGACCTAATGTTGAACTCCTCACCATCCGTTCCGAAATCTTGTCTTGTTCCATTATTACCCAAGATAAATTCAGAGCTTGTTGAATGTCTACTTGTCACTGATTTCGAACTTTTCGCATCTCGGGCTAATGACCTGACATTGGAAGAGACTTGGGATTTGTTTTCGAGAATAGTTTTCAAACACCAGGCTTCAGTTCCCTTGGTAAACAAAGTCGAGAGTTCCCGTCCAGTCTGGTTCAATAGAGAGCTCCGTAACCTTGAGCGAAAATGTAAAAGAAAGTACAAACTTAGGAGAAGGTCCCCTTTGGATAGAAACAATTACATCATGCTTCTACAAAATTTAAACAAAGCAAAGGAGGCTGCTCATTCCCGTTACATTAATGGACTGTACAGAGAAGGGAAGAAGATTAACTTCAGAAAACTCTGGAATCTTGTCTCTTCCAGCAGAGGTGGTGGAAAAAAAACCAATTCCTGGCTTACTTGATGAGGCTGGCTGCCTGAGACACCATGATAGGGATAAGGCCAACTTACTAAATAACTACTTTAGCCATGTTTTCGCACCGTCTACGCATTTTGATGTTTTTCCGCTACCTGGGGACAGAGAAGATTCGATAGAGCTGCTTCTAAGTGAGGACAAAATTGCTAAATGGATAAAGCTAATGCCTAGCTCAGGTACTTTAACATCGGATGGATTCTTGTTCAATTTAATTAAACTGTTTCCTAGAGTGTTTTCCAAATTCCTCTTCATTATCATGAAAAAATCCCTTCTTCTTGGAAAATTGCCAAATAGTTGGAAGCATGCTTTTGTGTGCCCTATTCCAAAGAAAGGAGACCCCAAACTTCTGAAGTCCTACAGGCCCATCAGCCTGACAAGTCCATGTTGCAAGGTTTTAGAGCATGTTTTGTCAGACTATCTTAAATCCTTTTTGGAATCACATGGGATTCTCCACCCCACACAGCATGGATTCCGTCATGGGTTCTCTTGTGAGACACAACTGGTCAACTTCACACAGTTCGTTTCCAATGTACTGGATGCTTCTGGGCAACTAGATGCTATCTTTCTTGATTTTGAGAAGGCCTTCGATCTGGTTCCCCACGTGGCCTTAGTGGAAAAACTGGAGAGACTGGGCCTGGATCCGCTGATGCTAAATTGGCTAGTTGACTTTCTTCTCTCACGTTCACAGCAAGTATATGTTGGCCAGACCTCCTCTCTTTCACAGGCAGTAACCTCTGGCGTCCCGCAGGGTAGTGTATTAGCCCCTCAACTTTTTTCCATATTTATAAATGATCTTCCTTCTGCTGTTAGTTGTCGTATGCATCTGTTTGCAGATGATTGTGTTGTTTCCACTGTTGTTCGGTCTGCTGGTGACGCTCTTCAATTGCAAAGCGACCTGAATGCTATCATGGACTGGTGCCGTCGCTGGGGAATGAGAATTAACATTGAAAAGTGTGTGACAATCAGCTTTAATAACAAAGTTAGCCCTCATATACGCAGGTATTACCTAAACGACCAAGAACTGGCTACAGCGGATCACACTAAATATTTAGGAATCATCCTAACCAAAAACTTAAACTGGGAACAACATATAAATTAAGTGGTCAGTAAAGCCAATTCTGTCCTTTTCTTTATTCGGCGTACCTTCTATAAAGCAAACAGCCCTACTAAGGAGAAAGTATACTTTGCCCTCGTTCGCTCTCTGCTAGAATATGCCTCATCTGTCTGGGACCCTTACCGAGTGAATTTAATTGAAAAATTGGAGAGAATACAAAGAAAGGCTGCTCGCTTTGTATCTGGGAGATATGCGCCATTGGATAGTGTCTCATCCATGCTGGAAAACCTTGAGTGGAACTCCCTGGCCTCACGCAGAAAAATCTCAAGACTGGGTGGATTATTTCTCGGACTAAGCAATGTTGGTGGTTGGTCAAATATAAAAGAGTTTTTAGCTCCTGCTAGCTACTTGGGGAGGCATGACCATGATTTTAAACTCCGAGCACAGTGCTCCTACAAGGATGTTGGAAAATATTCTTTTGTGATTAGAACAGTCAATGAATGGAATCTGCTTCATCCTAGCGTCTTTGGAAATGGTGAGGATATAAGTGTGGCTACCTTTAAAAGCAACATAGGGTCATGGCTGGCCGAACAGCGTGGGATATTATAACATCTTTTTTGTTTCAATGTTACAAGTTTTAAGTTATGCAACCAGGTGATACTATCCGAGTGCATTCCATCCTTGTGCATTCATGTCATTGTTCATTTATGTTAATCTTCATTGCATTGCTGATTTGCGCCAGGGCCTTGCCCATGCAAATTAACATTAAATTAAATTAAATTAAATTAAAATTTATTTATTTATTATTTCGCACTTTTCACTTGTACGTTTATTTCTTCCTCGAACTTTTTACTTGTGCAATTTATTTCCAGTGCTTTCCACTTGTATGCATGTATTTCTCGCACTTTTTTCACTCTGCGTTTATTTCTTGCTCTTTTCTTGTTTTTCAAGAAATTTGTCTCCAACACTGATATTTCAATGGTTGTTGTGTTTCAGGTTTATCTGAAGGGTCCGTCAAGTCCGTTGGAAACAAAAGTGAACTGTTTGCTGAGGCGAGCCCAGCAGGATACCATTTCGTTTGAAGCGGAATCCGTTAATTCTGTCTTGTTGGACAGCGATCCGCAGGATTCACACTTTCAGTATGTCTATTTTTTTTTTTGGATAACGATAAATTGTTGACCATAAAAGTCAGGGACGTTGCTATTCCACTTCCTAGTTGTGAATAAATAGCCTTTATTTCCAAAAATACACATTAATAATCGCAATAGAATTCTTGGAGAAAGGCTGGGGCCTTAGCCCAATATGGCCTTCCTTTTCAGAAAAATAATGCGTTGAAAAATAACACACAAAAATAACGCATTGAAAATGAACAATCAATAGAAAAAAACTGAACTAAAAATCAGCAATTTTGGTTTTGAGTAAGTCGTTGCTTTTTTCCACTCGTATCATCCATATTCCTTAACCCTCGGATGAGAATTTGACGATAAGAAATTTATGCACTTGAAACCTTCCTAAGCAACTTTTTAAACTCCTTAAACTCAATTATAACACATGAGCTGCTAACCGCTTGTAAATATTGAAAATGGCGACATTTCTTCCCCACAGATGTGGGGCTTTATCAAGCGCAAGATCGAAACAGGCAGATCATGGGTCCCTGGACCGAGACTGAAGATATGTCAGATTGGTTGCTTGCGTGTTGGTCTGGGCTGTTGCATACGACGTTTTTTATTTATTTTTTGCCAAAAGTCTGCCCATGCAAAGGTGACTCCTGATCCTGCCAATTCCAGGCAGATTGGCCATTCAAAATGCGATTCTGTGATCCCAAATGGAAAGTTTCGCTGGGCATGGAACATTCGTTCCGAATTTCCTACAAATGGCCGGACCCCAGGAGTTTTTTTAAGACATTGAAGCACGGGGCACTGTGATTGCAATTTTGATGGTGCCGCAAAATTCATTGCTTCTGCGAGATTGGAAATTGCATTGCCCCCTGCTTAAAAACTTTATGGAAAAAATCTTCCGTGGCCTGGCATTTTTGAAAGACTTTGTACTTCAACCGACTTCATTTTGAAAATTGAGGAAATTGCCTTTTTCCGACTTCAGTTCCGTCATTCGTTTTAGATTTCAATGTAAAATTGCAATTTCTCATGATGTTATTGTCAACCGGACCAAAAAACCAGCAACTTTTGACTTACCAACTTGACTACTACACTTCACACGGAGGCATCACGTCATCCATTGATGTCAATGGATGAATGCGATGTCTCCGTGTGAAGTGGAGTAGTCAAGTTGATAAGTCAAAGGTTGCTGGTTTTTGGTCTGGTTGACAATAACATCATGTGATATGAGCCCATGCAGGGCAATCTGCATAGAGCTTCGGTCCAGATTGGCTTGTGGCAGCACTCCCACTGATCCACCCCCTGATGATCAGTCAGTGGGAGGCAGTGTGAAATAAGCCTGGATATTTGACGGAAGCACCGAATCACCGATGCTTTAAAGGCATCATCCGTTCATTGCAATTTCTATTCACTATTTTTCAGCCTTATTGTGGCGGCGGCACTATCAAAAAGCAGGGAGGATGGACTGACGGCTCGTGCTACCACTGTTATGCCAAATATTCCGGGGTTCTTATCACTGATGTCGCTGATTTTTTCTCCGTTTGCTCAGCTCAGGTATTGATAGTTATTTCTTGTTGCATTTCTTCATCCCTGTAGTTCATATTTTCTCTGGCTGTATCTACGATTCATTAGTTATGCAGCAAAGAAGCCACCTACTTAAGGCTTTTGTATCGATTTGGCCACCCGTTGTGGCCATGCTGATCTTATGAGTCCATTTCTAGGGTCATGGTCTTTTTCCAATTCCTGGTCCAGTTCAAAAGATGAGTGCTTCTCTTTTTATTGAGTTTCATACCTGCGTTGTGGCATGCTAATGTTGTTATGAGCTCAGGCCATTTCTTGGGTTTTGACCTTTTTCCAATTCCTCGCCTGGTTTTTAAACTAGGCTGGACTGAAAAGTTTTTATCCAAAATGGAAAATCAAAATGAGAACTCTCGCAGTGGGGTTTGCCTGTGAGGCCAATGGATCTTGTTCCATTTGGACCTTGGTGGTTGGATGTAAATACCAAGATCAACTGAAATCTTTTGATTGTGAGTTTCGGAGATAATTTCATTGGAAATGGTTTGAAATCAAATTGTGTCTGGAGCCACGATCTGTTTAGCAAACACTGTGAAAAATTACCTGTGGTTTGAGGCCATTGTCAGATCGGATGTAAGTTTTGTGATGACATTTTGACCCCTGGGCTGCAGTCTTTCTCAGGTCAGATGTGATAATTTCGCTGCCTGCTTCAAGAGTTCTCAATTTGATGCAGCGTCATGCAGGAGGCCCGTTGTGTCCGGAATCTGTCAATTGTGATTGACCTACAAATGGACTTGGATGTTAAAAATCGACAAAACGGTTTGTCGTTTTGTACCACAAACGAAGACCACTGCCAACAAACACAGATTGGCAATTATTCTTTTGCTGCCCATTTCCAAGCACGTTTCGCTTTTCAGATACCAAAGTTCATGTAGCAAGTTAAATGCTCCGGAAATTTTTATTTCGGCCATTTCCAAAAGGAAGGTTAATCGGCAGATCGCCTCGATCCGTAGGTAGACTAGTGGGATATGGTTGACATTGTCATTCGCAGTATCGATGTGAATCTAAATGTTTGTGGTCAACCAGCTCACCTATCGCGGTGATCCGCCGATTAATCTTCGTTTTGGAAATCGACAGTTTATGTGACATTTTGTGCCGCAAGCTCTGCTCTGAAATTTTTTGCACCACCTCTCCCTCTTCTTCACAGGACTGATGAGTACAATGTGATGTACACGGGGGCCCTCTGCGGTCTGGGATGTGATCCAGAATCGGGCAAGTCAATCTTCACGGAGAACGACATGGAGGTCATATTCGACACCCACATCTCCCCGGAAGATATCACTGAAGTAAGCTGAAGCCTGTTGACACTTTGTTGTCGATTGAGTTCTTTTGTTCATTCGATCACGATCGAAGTTTTGTCAGACACTTTTGGATGAATTTTTAACTGAAGTTAACTGAACCTGACACCAACTTTGTGCCTGGGGTCATAAAAATATCATAGTAACCGAATTTTATTCGCTTGATATCACTTTAATCAGACACGTTCGTCATTCTCCTCTCCTTGTGTCTGACTGTTCAAACATATTCTGAGAATATCAGGTCTCGCCCTTGGAACTATCTGCTCCATGAATGAGACTAACATGGTACCAAAATGTAAGCCTGGTTGCAGCGATCTCGGGCCAAACAACTCTCGTAAGTTTCCCGTCGTTCTGTGGAGCTCGAGAATCTTTCTACGTCCTGAATGATTTGCACTTGATAGTCCCCAGGCATCCCCGTAAATAATCGTATCCAGGGAAAAAAAATAATTGGTTTTTTTTTACACCCTGGTCCCTGCATTGTTTTTAGTCAGGGAAATGATTGTTTTTTACTCACCCTGCATTTTTTTGTCACCTTACATTGTTGGGAAAATGATTTTGTTACCTACCGTGCATTTTGTTTTCGTCAGGAAAATGCATCAAAAGTCACTAAAGAAAAGAAATGCTAAAAAATCTGCTAAAAGTTATAGAAAACCGAAAAGGCTAAAAAATTATGTGATGCCATGAGTTTTTCTGGGCATTTTGTTGAAAACAGACTTTAAATCGAATGGACAATTAAAAATGGCAATATCTGGCATTAAAATAGTAGAGTTAGGGATTTTTTCCAACAATTTTTGGCCCTTCATAGGCCACACAAGTCCAAACTTGGAGTTGGGAACTCGAGCCAGATGGATGGCAAAACCCTCTTTTTATCCCTTTTTAGTCATAAAAAGGTTGGGAAAATTGCTCATGAAAGATTTTAAATGCCCATTTCACAGGATCTGTGAAATCCCAACTGATTGGGAACACCATCACACTTGTTTATTTTCGTTTCACTTCATTTGAATGTGACGTGACACTTTCTGGTCAGGGAAATGGACCAGCAAGGGTTGCGGAAAGTCAGGGATATGAAATTCCAAGAAGTCGTGGGAACCATGTTTCAGACAACATGACGTATGTCAACTCTGTGCGTGTCTTTTTGTATCTTTCTTTACCCTTTCTATTTCATTTTTTTCATTGCCCTCCCTTTACCTTTAGATAAATTGCATTCGATACTGGATGAGCAAACTGCTCTCCAGTGATTCAGTTGATGGTGGCCCTGCCTATTCTGCTTTTGAAGTGGCAGGTGCCCACCCGAAGATGAAGTCTATGGTTCTCAAGTAAGTGACGATCTCCTTCCTGTTTTCTAAGTGATTTTAGTGATTGCTGCTTGAAATTTGTTTATAAGGGGTGGACTCAAGCGATTAAATTGTAGAGGGTACACTGTGGTACAAGTACCAGTACTTCTTTTTGTAGGGCACTGCGGATGGACTGTGCAAATTGTCTCGTGGCTGTAAATGAGGCTGAAAATGTGACTGTAAATGAAAGCGTACCACCGTTTCCAATTTCACAATTTAATCCTTTGGGTGGACTGCTAATGCGAGTGAAAAATGCTAAAAAGTGTGGTTTTTAATTTTTATGGTGCACATCTTGATTGAAATGTCCTCTTTATCTTGAATGGAATTCTCTGTTCTGCTGAGCAGAATGGAGAATTCCGTTTGATTCCAATGAGGATTTAAGGGGGGAACCTTCGTGCAAATTTTTTATTTTTCAAGTGATTTTCAAACATTGCACACATTTTGGGATGACTTCAACCAAGATCTGTGCAAAATTTCACCCCTGGTGGCTTAGCTGCTGTGGCCAATTTATACGCAAAAAGTAGACCCTTTTTTTAGAAAAAGTTTTTTTTTAAGAAAGTTTTTTTAGAAAAAGTTTTTTTTAGAAAAACTTTTTGATAGCTGCAGCACCTAAACCATTTGAGCTAGAGGCCTCTAGTTTGCACCAAAGTCACCAAAACCGATCCAGAATTTGGCTAGAAAGGTCAGCAACCTTACGCCTAACTTCACTTTTGCACCAGAATCAAATTGATGTTTATCGCGTCAAAAAGCGGCAAATTTTTAATGCCATAATTTGAAAATACACTTTTATCATGAAAACACCACAAGATAGTCGGATTTTGACCATTCTAGCCAATTCAGGTCACTTTTTTGCAAGTATTTAAATTTTTAACCTTTTTTGTTGTTCCCAAGCTGAGATTTTGCATTCGAAAGTTTGCCGAACATGACAAATCGGAGTTCCGAGGAAATTGAAGATTTGCAAAGAGTTGATTTTTTCAACTTCGAAAAACGTATTTTGGCGTCGTCGAACTTTTTAGTGCCATATCTCAGCCTGTGAGTGACTTGGAAGGTTGAAATTTGGCATACTTATGAAAAAAACACTCCTGATTCGGCGAATGATCAAATTTTGTCTGATTTGCTTCCTTTCTCTGCAATGGTACTTTTTCTGAAAGATGTCATTTACCGATAGATTACGCGATAGCGTAAAAATTCATTTAGGTGCCTTCGCATTTTAGTCCATAACTTCTAAACCATGTGGAATTTCAGAAAACTGATTTCACCATTGGAAACGGGAATGTTTTGTGCATAAGATACCAAAAAAACCCAACATACCTTTTTAATCATTTTTTAAAAATCCGAAGGTTTCCCCCTTTTCATATAATCTGACAAAGCATGCTCCAAAACTTGCAACATGGGCTTGTCAGGCTGATGGGCCTGTAAGATTTCAGAAGCTTTGGAATAGGGCACACAAATGCGTGCTTCCACCTAACTGGCAGCTTCCCAAGAAGAAGAGATTTTTTCATGACAAAAAATAGGAATCTGGATAAGACTGAAGGAAACAGTTTAATAAAATTGAATGAAAAGCCATCAGATGTTAAAGCACCAGAGCCAGGCATGAGCTTTATCCATTTTGCAATTTTGTCCTCCCTAACAAGTAATCCACAGACTCCTCACTGCCCTCAGGCAGTGGCAAAACATCAAATTTTTTTGAATTTTATAGTTTTTCTATCTGTTTGGTTTATTTTCACATTGTGTTTCGCAGGTTGTTCAAGAGAACACGTGACCCCGTCCATTTGAACTACCCAGAAAGGCCGCACAGATGGAACCCAGCGGCGTGTGCCATCTCCCAAAACGGCGTCTTCTCCAACCACAAGGCTGTGGCACTTCACTGCAACCTCGACAAGAAGGATCTCATGGCGCTCGACCAGAATAGGAAGCTGCGTGAAATTTCATCCGAGTAAGCATTGTTTTACTTAACCTTTTTTTGTATCGATTTCATGGAGCTTCATCCCCTGCGGCCTTCGGTCGCCACCCTCCTGTCTGGGCTGCGCCGCGAGGAGCGGCCTTCAGCTGCTGTAACAGCCGCTATGCAGCCCCAAACATCCACTTCACTAGTTTTTTTCCTTTTCTGAAAATCCATCTTTGGGCATTACTTTTATCAACTCGTGTGTTCCAAGCGAATGGCCATCTTGACAACCCATTCTTCGAGCAGCAATGTCATTGTTGGCTTCAAATAATGCTTGACAACAGTAATTGCAAAGATCATTGCAGACATTGGCAACAAAACAATTGCTTGAGACCAACCAAAAAGCAGCAAAATTGCATGGAAACAGACCTTTGCCTGCATTTAGCCCCCTGATTTAAGTTTTCTGCAACAAAGAGGGTCATGCGTCGTGGAGTCATCACCGAGGGTCATGTGTCATCACCGAGGGTCATGTGTCAGCACCGAGAGTCATGCAGCATCATGTGTCGTCAAACGCACAATGACTCAATTGACAAATGCAAGAACGAGAAATGCAAGTTCGATTCAATTCCCGCAGATGACAGGAAGCACCGTATCAAGTACAATCTGTTGACGGTAGATGGCAGTAGGAGCAACATTTTGATTTTAGACGTACTCCGCTAGATGGCAGCTCTGTAAATTTCGTTCATTGTCCACACTGAAACATGTTTTTGAACAAACTACAAGGTCTGAAACAACCGAATATCTCTTGAAATTTGAAATCGCCATGCAATTTATCGAGATATTGAAATAGCCCACCAGAAGTATTGAAGGCAAATCAATTTCAGCAGTAATTTCCAAATCAAGAGTCAAAGGAAACATTCGAAATCCTGGCCACGGCTTTCCAGGAGCGAATTTTCTCTGGTATCGCTTCTCGGCCTTTTGGCTAAGATCAAAGTGTAGTATCTGTTCTTATCAGCTTAATATCTGATATGCCCCTATTCGGGGCCAGAATATTAAACTGATTTTTTTACCAGGGCGGAGATTTAGGGGCTTGCTCCAGCTCCGCCACGGATCGGCCCGGTATTGCACTACCTCCGGGATCGGTCCACGGAATAGAATTCAAAAATAGTTTAAAAGTTTGGGAAAATTCTAATCGTGGCATATTTAATTTGGAAAATTTACTGGAATCTGCAGACTATTATTCCTGCAATGTAATGATGTTGCAGGTAAAGAGTCCGCAGAGAAATCAAACCCCGTCGAGGGAAGGGACACTGAAAATTCTGGCGCAGTTACCAGAGACAAAATTGTCACATCCGAAAAGGTTTCGAAGTGCCTGAGGACAATATTCACGTGAAATCACTTTTCATGCACCTCAGCGGACACTCTCCGTCTTTGCTAAAAAAAATGATTCGATGCTTTGATTGCTGCTGCACTGGCTAAAACCTTCGGCTCACATCTGAATCGCCGCAGGTTTGGTGCTTCGAATCCTGCCCAATGGCAATTTCTTGAAATTGAATTCAAAAATTTTGTTAAAAATTTTGAGAATTTGCAAAAAAGAACAAAACACACCGATATCAGGTCGGGACATACAAGAGGTTCCCAGACTTTGGTCAAGATGTGCTGAGCGTTTTCTGTCAATCGGCAGGGAATTCTTGATTAAAAAGGTTATTTTCCCACATGAACTGGGCCTTGAACCTCAAGTGGGCTCCAAAATATCAATTTCAGCATTTATCCGTTTTGACACGACCTACATTTCTGTGGAGTAAAGATCACTCTTGTCAGCTACATTGACAATTTTTGAAGCAATTGAATCTTGTTGATGTTGTGGGACGGTTGCAGTTCCGTCCGTCTTTTGCTCACATTGCAGGACCATTGCAGTTCCGACCTCTGAACAAACAGGTTCTGACTCGTCTGTGCAGAAGTTGGACAGCGATGGACCGATGGTCCCGCAACCTTATCGAGATTCAATTACTCTGAAAAGTAAAATTTGTCAGTCCCGCCTGATAAGAGCTACCCCGAGTTTACCAACCCTCTAGGCATCTACCCTTCCTTCTAAGTTCTGTAATTGCTCATTTTTCGTTTCTTCCTTCCAGCTCCATAATCCCCGATGATTTGCCGTGCTACATGTGCAACATAACTCTGAACTGTCCAAGAGATGTCAGAATGCACATCCGTACAACTGAGCACAAGAATGCTGTTAAACAGTTCCTTGATAGGACCGGCCTGTCCTTGTGAGGAAGGGCCATGCGGTGAATGGATGATTAGGCGAAGTTTCTGACAGTGATTTAATTCGCGTGCCTCATGCAGGAATCCTTTTTCGTGTGCCTCACACATGGATGCTTTTTTTTTTTTGTATTTTTTGTTGGCGATTTTTGTTAGGACAACTTGACAAGGTTGCCACCAACCTGGAAAGCGTTTTTAAAAAAAATCCAGGGATTTAGGAAGTTGCACCCGATGGAATGCTGCAAAAATCCAGGGAATTGAGGAAATAAAAATAAAAACCACGAAAATCCTGTGAATACGGGAAAGAAGAAAATTGTTCAAAATTCTACCAATTCTCATTTGGGTACCATTTTCAGGCCCCAAGTTAAGAACTGAAGCAGGGGGGAAGGTTGGATATCAACTCTTGACAGGGGCTCCAGTTTGCACTTAGGAACTGCTGGGGCTGCCGTCCCTCCCTTGGAAGCTGACCCCCTCCCCGGAACCTGGCCCCCTCCCTGGAACCTGACCCCGCTCCCATGGAACCTGAGCCCCCTCCCCCGGAATCAGCCCATCCCTGGAACCTGACCCCCTTCCCTGGAACCTTACCCCCTACCCCGGAACCTGACCGCCTCCTCCGAAACTTGACTCCTTCCCCCAGAACCTGACCCCCTCCCCCGGAACCTGGCTCCTGCCCCGGAACCTGACCCCCTCCCCCGAAACTTGACCCCCCTTCCCCGGAACCTGACCCTCCTCCCCGGAACCTGGCCACCCTCCCAGTAACCTGACCCCATCGTCCGGATCCTGATCCCCTCCACCGGAACCTTATCCCCCTCCTCCGGAACCTGACCCGACGAAGCCCAATCGACATTTTGACTCTGAAAGGGCCTGGAAAAAGACTTGGAAAATACAGGCAATTCTGTTTGGCAAGTGGCAGGCAACCCTGTTCATGTGGATCACTTTTTTATTTTTGTGGTGCCAGCCCAAGTGATTTGGGGAAGGTCCAAGTCCATGCTTAAATTCAGCCAATCGGGTCTTAGGCTATTTTCCATGCACATTCCTACCGTCCTCTCAAAATCATAGTCAGTAATTTGCCAACGGCTGTGAGGTGTGACCACGAGAATGTTACCAGTTTTGTCGTTTAGTTTTCATCATGATTGAAAATTGTTGTTTCTTGATATTTGCTTTGTTCTTGTGGATTTCTTTCGTGATGTTGAAATTTGTTTGCAATAATTGATTGTGTGAACA
>JASGXE010009191.1:0-38945 GCA_030068105.1 Sinentomon sp. SZTP_YWyxl
TGGAGATTTCATCGCAGCAAAACCTCTGCACCGGTGACCATGGTCAGCGGTGCAGGGGCAAATGATCCGTCTTCCTTTGCTCTAAAAGTTAGTAAAAATATGAGTGCTGCTTCCGTTCCTGATCTGGCATCAACGTGCAATCAGCACCCCTCAAATTTCATGAGGGATGCTGATTTGTTGCCTGATGGCTCTGTGCTTCATGCAATAAAATCCTATAACAACTCCTCTTTTGATCTCATTGACCACATACCTATGGTATTTTTAAAGAACCATGGGGATGTGTTTTCAAAATATCTGATGATATTATTTTCTCTATCATTAGCCACAAACTTTATCCCGGTCGACTGGAAGCAGAGCATAGTTAAGCCACTTCCTAAAGGAGGTTTGGCAATGTCTATAGAGTCATTTAGGCCCATTAGCCTAATAAGCTCTTGTGCAAAGTTGATGGAGAAAATTGTTGCTGGCTACCTGTACCGCCTGCTTGAGGGTCAAAACTTTTTCTTCCATGGCCAACATGGCTTTCGATCAAAATATTCTTGTGAAAGTCAGCTAACTGGCTTTATCCATGAGATCTCAGTGGCATTGGGGAAGTCTATGCAAATTGATGCTGTATTTATAGATATGACTAAAGCCTTTGATCGCGTCTCTATCTCTATTCTTCTCAAGAAATTAGCTTCACTGAGAATCCCTGAAAATTTGTTCTTGTGGATCTCAAATTTTGTTACTGATCGCCATTTTAGGGTTTTACTAAATGAGGAGATGTCTGATATTCTCCCTGTAACAAGTGGCATCCCACAAGGGTCTGTGTGCGGCCCCTTACTTTTCCTTATCTATATTAACGACATTGCTTCTGTGGTGAAGTCTTGTATCAGACTCTTCGCGGATGACATAGTCATATATAGAGCTGTGTCTTCCGCGGAGGACTTCATCACGCTGCAGACTGATGTTGACTCCATTTCGGAGTGGTGCAATACCAACTGCATGGGTATAAATGCCTCGAAAACGTCTGTCATGTCCTTTTCAACCTCCAGATCACCTGCTTTGTATGATTACAAGGTAGGACCTAGGACCCTGGACAGGCCGGATACTATCAAGTATTTGGGACTCCTATTTAATTCTGAATTGAGTTGGGTGCCACACATTAGATATATTGTGCAAAGAGCATCAAACCAACTGAAGTTCCTTATTAGGAACTACAGCTATGCTTCAAGAAAAGTTAAAACTATTTTATACTTCTCTTTTTTTTTTAACTGCCGGCGCAACCGCAAATCCGATGAATCGGAGTAACCGCGCCGTGAAAATAAAAAGAACAGTCCCCCAAGTGGGAGAAGTCGGGCCGATATTCCACATTGCATTCCAGATTTGAAAAACCGAGTTGGTTTTTGGGTGTGGGTGCAATGGGGAGAATGATTGAAGGAGGTGCAAAAATGGTACGGCAACAAGGCAAGAAAAAAAAAAAAAAAAACCGTAGGTAACAAAAACATACCATCTCAGCACGTGGTCGTTTTCATTAAGAATCTCCATCCAGTGGTTCCTCACAGTTGTCAAATTGCACAAAAAGTGACATCATGGTCACCAAAACAAAAAACACATGTCCAAACATGATAAGTCCACAAATTCAGTCATAAAATTCAAATTGATTCGATTCGTGCAAGAATGGGGAAAAAAAAATTACCAATTAGGCAAACTGAATTTTTGCGTTAACTACCTATGGGTCTGTATTCTACCTATGTGCCAAATTTAAACATGATTGCAAGCTACCTAGGTATCTACTATTTTTCTTTTTTCGCCTACCCCGATCCCACTCAAAAAAAGCTTCGAGATGTTGACTGCATTGAAAAATGAATGGGCTTCTTCCAGTCAAAACAAGGTTACCTGCAAGCAACTCCACCGATGATGCGTCAGAGCGAACCTGGGAGTTCTCGCGCCGCAGCGGTAAGTAGACCCTCCCAGTCCAACTCGTCAGCATAATCAACAGAGCTACCTACTTGCGATCTGAAGTTAATCACAGTTGAGATGTTCACTGCAGCCCAAGAACAAACGAGCACCTTTTTATGGGTGAGGAGGGGATTTCTGATAGGTAATACAAAACTCAGATAGGCAGCCTGGATCTATGGATCTAGTGCGCACCACAATGCAAAAATAGGCCACTGCCTTCATTTATTTTTCGTAGGGTACCTACCATGAGTAACAAGGAAGGCAGGACCTCTGTTATCAAAATACAAAGCAAAAAGTCGGTTCGAGAAAGATAAAAAAAAAAAAATTGCAAATACACCAACATAAAAATAAATACCTACATGAATACCTTATAAAAACAAATTTTCAAGAAAAAACAAAATAAACAAGAAACATGAAAAACCTAGGGGCTCAAAAAAAAAATAAATAAATACATCAAAGCAAGTCCAGGGAAACAATCATAGCAGAAAAGTACCACATCCCCATCTGTTCGAAGATCGATCATGAGCATGGTGAAGACCTTACAAGAGCTGCCTGACATGATCACGAAAAGCGGGACCCTTCATTGCAAGGCAGTCTGGAGTAAGATTTAGACTATTCCATAGGAAAAATAGAGCCAAAAAGAAACTGTGTCTGTCCAGGTTACCGAATGTGCAAGGGATTTTCAATGAAAGATTTTTACATTTTCTTGTGGAGCCGGTGTTTAGACTTGGATGCAAACACGTTTCTGCCCACCCACCTCTGTCAAGGATGCAATTTCTGAGAATCTCAAGAGCATGCAACTTCCTCCTGAGCTCAAGGGATTCCCAACCCAATTCCCGAAGAAGTCCACTCACACTTACAACTGGGTAATGGCCAATGATTCCGCACACAAACCTCGCCGCTCTTCTCTGCACAGCCTCTACTTTCTCGATTTGACATGAAAGATGAGGATTCCATGTGGTAGTTGAATACTCAAGCAAGGACCTAACAGTGGAAAAGTACAGAATAGTCTTTACACGTCTGGATGCTGAAGAGTAATTTCTGATGAGAAATTTTAATTGCACTGAAGCCCGTTTGACAATGCTGCAGATATATGGGCCCCAATCCAGTTTCCTGTTGAAGGTCAATCCCAAATATTTCACTGAATCTGGTCTTGGGAGAACAGTGCCACCAGAAGTATAATCACAAAGGGTGACCCTATTAGAGCGGTGGAAAGAAATTACATTTGATTTTGATGTGTTTATTTCCATGAGGTTTGATTTGCACCAATCAGTCACAGTATCAAGGTCAAGCTGAAGCAGTTGCGAGTCATCCTGTGTCAAAAGAGGTCTATACAAGACAATGTCATCAGCAAACAATCGTACACATGAACCGATACCTTCGGTAATGTCATTGATATAGATGAGGAAGAGAAGGGGGCCACACACCAACCCTGTGGGATACCGCTAGTGAGTGCCTGACAGTCTGATTTTCCCCGTTCAGAAGAACCTGGAAATTTCGGTTGGAGACAAATGTTATGATCCAATTGAAAAATATTTTCAGGAATGGCCAATTGTGCCAATTTTGCACAAAGTACAGGAATGGAAACTCTGTCAAATGCTTTCACCAAGTCAATGAAGATAGCATCAACCTGAGTGCCTACTTTAAGGTGCTGGATGATATCATGTGAGAAAGAAGTCAGTTGTGTTTCACACGAGAATCCTGATCTAAAACCATGCTGGAATTTGCTAAAGAAGTCCCCACATTCAAGGAGGTTACGTAAATATCCTGCCACAATTTTCTCCATTAACTTAGCTGAAGAGCAAATCAGGCTTATTGGTCTGAAGGAGGTCAGGGACACTGGCAATCCACCCTTAGGAAGGGGTTTGACAATATTCAACATCCAATCATTTGGAATGATATTACTTGACAAGGAGTTGTAGAAAATGACCAAAAGAAACTTGGATAATACATCAGCATGGTTTTTGAAGAAGATCATCGGTATCCCATCAACCAAGTCAAAGGTGGAGTTTTTGCATGAGCGGATGGTTGCTGCAATTGCCTCAGGGGTAAAGATATCAGCATCTCTTATGAACTGTTGGTGTTCAGTTTGGTAGGCAGTGCCATGATTTGACTGAACAGGATTAAGAAAAGCCACTACAGCTTTAGCAAAAGAGTCACTAATTTTGGCAGAGGAATTGTGTTTTGCATTCATAGGTCGTAGGTCCATGTCGTTTGCCAACACCAATTTTCTAGTTTTAGTTTTGGAGTGATGAAATGTCCAGAAGGTTTTGGTGCTGATAACATCATTTATTGCAAGGTGCCTCAAAAACTTTGTTTCTGTTGCCCGCAGTTCCCTTTGGTAGGCTCTTAAAGCAGATATGTAACTTGTCGTAAGCTGAGGCTTAGACAAGCTTCTCTGGAATAGACTACGAAGTCTGCAGTACTTTGAGCGAAGATTGCGATTAAACCAGGTAGGCACTGGTTCCCCATCTAAACGTGGATTAGTTTAATTGGAATATAGTGCTTGATTGCCAGAGCGCATAATTCCTTAAAGTCCTGCCACAGAAGATGGACATCGGCTACTGGTTCAATGTCACAAAAGGACCAGCTCAAAAACCTATCGACCGCTTCTTTGTCATACGAGCAAAAATTAGGTTGTTGCTGACATTGGGAGGACACTATGCTTGGCACAGCAGGAAGTTTAGCAGCCTCGACACTGAAACAGGCTGACACCATGAGATGATCACTCAGGCCTGGGATTGCCCTGATGGAATTTAGATTTAGCTTCGGGCAGTGGAACAACAGATCAATAGTGGACCCATCAAGACAATTAGGATCAGAACTAGCTGGCCTAGTAACAAAATCCACACACTGCTTAAGTGCAAAGGAATCCATGAATCTCAAAAGACCAGGGGGGAAAAGATCATGCTCTTCACTCTCGCTGTGAACATTGATGTTAAAATCCCCAACATGAGTATGGGATGGGTATTATCCACCATACGAAGTGATAGAATAGCAGAGGCACACTCACTGCAGATGGCAGAAAAATTTTCAAGTGGCAAGCCAGGAGGGCGATATAAGAGTATGACAATGGTTGCCGGAATACTAAACTCAAGGGCCACAATCAAAAGCTCATACAATTTGCTGGTGAATAACAGTTTTGGTTTAAAATGAGACTTAATCCCCAACAAGACTCCACCTCCAAACCTGGAGCGATCGCGCCTGAAAATGACAAAACAAGATGGCAGAATATCTACTTCAACACAGGGGTCATCTAGCCAAGATTCTGTAACTGCAATTATATCAGGATTGAGTGGTTCGAAAATAGGACGTAAAGCATAACGCTTAGGTAATATACTTCTGGCATTGAGCATAATGAGAGAGAAGGGCGACCAGAGGCTGGATTGGGCTCAATGAAGATTGATTGCCGAGGTGATAAAAGCTTGCTGACTAGACCCAAAATGGCGTGAGGCATTGGAGCCATGATGTTGCTCTTGTGGCTCGGGAACAGCCCAGGTGGAACAACCAGGCCTAACAGTTAGCATAAAAAAGAATTTGTGGAGCGAAGTATTTCTGTACCCACCTTTGCAGCCCCTACCATGGAGTAATGGAGTCCATCTTGTGACATGGCATCACTTTGAACAGCACGTAGGTCCAAGAAGTTTACGTTTACAATATTACTGCAATAAAATGCCAAGGATTCATTCAGCCTGTTGATCTTTTGCTGGACATAGTCACCTTTATACAATCTGGGAGGAATGGAACAAATATTTAGCTTCACATTGAGATTGTCTCTACTGTCAGGTCTTTGTTGGAGTATTCTACCACATCTTGGTCACCTTTTCAAAAATGCTATGTTGATGCAATCGAGGCTGTGCAGAGAAGGGCCGCAAGATTTGTTTCCGGTAACTTTTGCTTTGATGCAAGTGTTACGTCCCTATTAAATGATCTTGGTTGGGATTCACTTGAGAAGCGAAGAATTTTGCATAGTCTCTCAATGTTTAGGCACTGTATCCTAAAACATGGTGGATGGGGTGACGGACCATGGATTCTCACACAGAACAACAACCCCACCAGGGCAAGCAAGTTCCTGTCATTTGTTCCACCTATGCTGTTGAAAAACATTGACAGGCATTCATTTTTCCACCGCAGCATTTTTCTGTGGAATCAGCTTTGCCTCCCAGAAGATGTTCTCCACTTTCCCGAGGAAAAATTCAATATAGTTGTTCGGGCAAAATTGGAGAACTTAATTCAGATGTAGGTAGGTAGGTGCTTCACCGATTTTTGCTTTGATCAGCCCATATTTTTGCTGACCTTACCCCCCCCATCTAAGTTAAGCATGTTGTAGGTTTAGATAGGGATTTTTTGCAATTTACTTATTCGCTCCCCCCTTTTTCTTCTTCATTTTTTACTGAAATCACTGTTAGGGTACATTCATTCTGGTTTACCTGCACTATTTGACCATGTTGGAATTTGGCTCGGCCACTGAATTTTGTTTTTGACAATATTTGACACCTGCTTGGAGCCTGCTCATTTTGAACTTTTCGGGACCCTGCCACTGCATAAATTTTGCAAGATGTGAACTGTTGCCAAGGTTCGTTTTGTTTCCATTCTTTTATTCCATTCGTTTTGTTCCGTTTTTTGACTTGTTTTGCATGCCACTTGTCGTGTTATTCAATAACTTGATTCGCCTACCTATCTACCTAATCTTTTTCCGGCGAAAATTGAATTTTCCAATGCCATAATGGAGAGGTTGACACCAATTAATCTAATTCACTCCCTTTCTGACAAAATGAAACATGACCTTATTTGTTGACATCGTGCTTTGATGCACTGGATGTTTTGTGCGCCTTTCCTCGGCATCGGTCTTTTTTTTTACTTTTAAAAATGACTCTGGACTTTTTGTCCTACGAATGCGACGGCGGGGGGACTCTGTCCCCAGTTAAAAAAATTATTAAAAAATATTTTTGAATGAGCATGAAAAAAAATTTATGAGCAATAATTTTTATGAAATAAATTTATGACCAATAATTTTTGAGCAATAATTTATGAGCAATAATTTTTATGAAATAAATTTATGAGCAATAAAAAATATTTTTTTTAAAACTGCATGAATTGGCCGCAGAATTATGCAGGATTTTTGTTGAAAATGAAAAAAAAGTTTCGGAGTCAAGTCAGGAATGTGAAAAAGTGCACATGTATGAGGACAGAAATTCCGCCGCTACTGAACATTCATGAAATGTTTCGTTGTTTTTGTTTGTTTGTTTGTTTTGATATTTTTGCGAAAAATTTTTTTTTGTGCGAAAAAATAAAAAAAAAATTTTGAAAAAAAAAACTCATTTTTTTTCAATTTTTTTGGGAAGGGGGGGGCGGCCGCCCTCCCCGCCTTCCCCCTCCCTGTATACGCCACTGGGACACCCCCACCCAAAATTGCCCAATTTCGCCAAACGGCTGCAGCCTTTTCAGGAAATCCGGCAAACTTGATGCGCTGCAATTTGGTTTCCAGCTTCCCACCAAAGTGCCCCACTGGGCCCATGGCTCAGAATTTCGAAAAAACCCCGTCTGCGATTGGAACACCCCCCCCCCCCCCCGAAAATTGCCCAATTTCGACATATTGCGATGAACTTAGTCCATCATGCAGTTCCATCCTTTGTCTCTTTGTTTATGAAATTGCACAATGGGTTATGAAGTTTATACGGGGGGGGACATGGAAAAAAGAGGGGACAATGCAACTCAACAAACCGGACAATTTTTTTTTTAACTGGGGACGGAGTCCCCCCGCCGACGCCACCGTGGGACAAAGTCCAGTGTCAAGAATTAAAAAACAACCAATGCCGTCGGAGAGATGCAAACAAATTTGTGGTGCATGTCAACACCAATGCAGTCTTGCAGTCAACAGCCATTTGGCCAAAAATTGCATCACATTCCGATAGTGCAGTGGACAAAACGCCAGTTTTTAGAATAATGATGCATGGCGTATGAATGACTCAAGCAAAATAAATAGGCCCACAAAGGTGGCATGTCAGGCAGGTCAAAAGGACAAAAACAAACACATTAAAATAAATAAATGGTGGGCAACGAACCTTGCACAAGTTTCGAAAATGATGCCAGGAATTCCAGTATCAGAATGGAGCAAATCAGGCAATACACCACAAATTGATGCCAAGCCAACAGGCATTAGTGTTAAAAAAAGTCAATATGGGATGAAATTGCCCTAACAGTAAATTGAAATTGCCCTAACAGTAAATTCAACTCAATAAGCCGCCGTGCCGGACAATTCAACTCAATATGGCAGACAATCCAGCTCAACGAACCGGACAATCCAGCCAACGAACCGGGCAATCCAACTCAGAGCCGCACAGCCTCCGCACAGGGTGGTCATCAAATTCATTTCAAAATCATCATGGTCAATTTATTTAGTTATTTGGCTTTAGGCAAAGAATTTATTCAGATAACAGGGGCGAATATTCAAAATCAACAGAGTCGCAACATTTTCAAATATATAATTCATCATCACACACAGAAATTAATGTGTGATTTCTGCTGTGAAAATGTGTGATACCTATCCAATCCCTGTTTTCACACACCGAAAACGAAAAATCACACATTCGCAGCGCGCAATTTCACTCATTTTTTTATCGGATATCACGCAAAAAAAATTGACGAGTGCGGGAATCGAAACCGGTTCCTCGGTTCTTTTACGTTTCTTGTTACCTGCTTACCGACGCGATGAATATCCCGTCTTTTTTGTGGGTATTTGAAGGCGACCGCGCCACCCAGCATGGAAGGAGACGGTGGTTTTGCCAAAGACCGCTCTGCCCCTCACCTCACCCGTCTGGCAGGATGCCGTTCACTCTGCTGCTAAGCCGCAACCTCCCGTCTGTTGCATTTCTCTCACAGGACATTAAAAAAACTCATTTTGGTATGGAAACATATGATTTGTTTGCAATTTTATGTTTGGTCGAAATGAGTGTTGTTTGGGTCGGGACACTTTGTTCCGAAAAACTCAAGATCAACTGGCGCTCATCTCGCAAAATCTTCACCAAATCCAAGTTAAACTGACCTGACCTGACCCCCTAACCTATACTACACCATCCCAACTTAACCTAACCTATCTCAACCTATTCTAACCGAAACTTCGGTGTTCTGATGGGAACCGGTGCAAGCCACGCTGCTGGCTTATCACAGAAACACGGGTATCATTATGTTTCTTCAACCGTTCTTGTGAATGATTTTGGTCATTACCAGGGAGCGGATTTTGCATGCATTTGCTTGTTTTGAATGGTTGTCTCAGCCCCCATGCTTTGATACATAATTCGCTTGATGTGCCACTAACACCCAACTTGCATGTTTTTGCAAATCGGCACATTTCGCACATTTTTGCATATTTTGTGGAAAGGCCGAAGAAAATGCATGTTTCAAAACGAAATTTTGTGATCTTTCGGTTTTGTTAAAAGTTTTTCTGATTTCCTTTTTTTTGTGATAACCATCGTCAGATATGCTGGTCACAAATCAGCAATCGCAGTTGTTTGCAAATGATAAATTGTTAAAAAACCCGCCAATAGCGAATGGGTCAATTCCTTCCGCCATGGTCGCCATGCCGACTGTATCCCTCATCAAGCATTTATTCAAATTCTTCCAAGGGCGTTCTGTGCGCTGGGTATTGGCCAATATTTGAGGGTCAGCGAAGTTCTGACTGTGGTTCACATAAAGTACCCAGCAGTTTTCGAAGTTTTCCTTTTTCCCATCCTTTCGATAATGCAGTCGACGGTCGCGTTTCCTTTCCCATCCCTCCCTGGTGCATGATGAACCTCTTTTTTTATGTTGTAACGGTAGGCATGTTGAATGTGCTAATTTCTTTCTTCTTTCTATTCCTCTAGGTGGGTGGGGGGGGGGAAAGTTTCCTGTAACCTGTTCAAAGGTCATTGCCGCTAGCTAGTGCTGGTTGTTGGTTGGTGCCGACAGATTTGGCACGTTGGTGCCCTATTTGAAAGGGACAAGTTTGCTTCACCAAACAGATGAAGATAGGCTCCCTTGAAAGGAGCTGGTTGGAGCTTTGTGGTTGATTCATGGTGGGAAGAGTAACTAAAGAAGGGTGGTGCTTCCCGTTTCCAAGAGGAGACTTCCAGATTTAGTTTCAGGAGCAGATACAAAGATCTTGGACATTTGCATTGTGGAAGGGAGTGGAGGACAGAGACTTCCAAGACTTTGGAGAAGTCAGTGTTCCTATTTGAGGATACATGCAGTGAAGGTGAATCCAGGAGAAATGACTTTCCCGTGTGTGAAGAGAGAATGGGTCAAGATTGGAGGCGGTGGACAAGAATGTGAATGTGTTCCTTTGACCTGTTTATGTAACCCTTGAAGTGAAACATTTGTTATTAATTGCCTAACTTGTTTCTTTTATTTTGATATTAAAATTAGGAACCCCAAGCTACCTACAGGAGATACTGGTGATCGGAATTTGTTAGAGAATTCCTCAAGCTATAGGTTAGGTAAAAAAGCCTGTTTAGAGGGTTACTGAAGTGTTGTTAGTTTTCAAAGTGCAAAGAGGTCACATCAGACGATCGAGCCCAGGGAAAGAGGAAGCAGGAAAATCTGATTCGACGGCTTGAGGTTAGTGTCCGTCACATTTGGCGACCGTGACAGGACACGCGTCAGAAGGGTTTAATATGGAGCAGAGGGAACGTGTTGGTAGGGTTCCGGTGGAGGTGAAGGATAAAGAGGGCTTAGGTGAGGGATATTTTCCATGTGTACGTGCGACATGGAAAAGCTGGCAAGGAATGATTCCATTGGATATAGTGCCAGATACAGATGCATCAAGGACAGTGATGAGAAGTGGTTTATTTAAGAGATATGGTGGATATGTAAGGAAGGAAGAAAAGGAGGTAGTGATAGTCGATGGTAGGAGAATCGACGATATTGGTTGTGCAGAGGTGGAATTGATATTTTGGGGAGGGAAATGGAAAGGAAGAGTTTTGGTAATACCGGATGTCAAGACTGCGGATATGATTTTGGGAAGGGATATAATGATGACATTGGGAATGAATATGGAAAATTGGAGACAGGATAGATGTAGGGCTGAGGGTAGTGATGCAGAAGCTGAGGTTAGGGTTGGAGAACCGGAAGTGATGAGGCAGCTTGAGTCAGATTTTGGGAAACGGGAAGCAGGTGATGGTGTGCTGGAAGTGGTGGAGCAGTTGAGGAAGAAGGCAGAAGCTTTGGAAAGTGAAGAGGGAATAGAGCTGGAGAACATAAAGGACAAAATGTCTTGGTTGTGGAGAAAGGTAGAGTATTTGGATTATTTGGAAGGGAAGGGATGTTTGGAAGGAGGAGTTGGAACTAATATTGAGCATAAGGCCATCGTTCACGATGTTGAGAGAAGAATTAAAGAGATAAAGGAAATGTTAGTGGAGTCAAGGAGACAGGAGGTGGTGGTACGAGGATGTCAAGGTGAAGAAGACAGTCGGGTAGGCGAGGGCACCCCGTTAAAACTAGCCCAGAAGGAGAAAGAAGAGAAGTGTGTGAAGAAGTGTATTTTTGAAAGCAGTTTGGGAAAGGAACGGGAAAGGAGACTGCTCAAGGAAAAAAGAGACAGAAGTTTTGAGCAAGGTTGGTGAAGGAAGTCGTTTGTCAGAAAAGGGTTGGTTTGAGGATTCAGACTCAGAGCTGGTGGAATTTATTGCAAGGATTTGCAAAGAGTTGAGCTCAAGCTGCTCAAGTGGAGAGCATGAGGAACAAGATATAAGTGTTGTTGAGATAGGAGAGAAAGTGAGGATCAGTGGTAGTGACAATGAGAGAGGGCAGTTGGAGGGAGAAAGTCAGCGTAAGATAGTGGAATCGGAAGATGTCAGTGTCATGGAAGAGGAGGGAGATGCCCAACGACAAGAGAAATTATTGTCAGAAGGGTTGGGACTGGCCGGTGATCTTGGAAGTAGTGTTGGTGAGGTTACAGGTGGTAAACTGGAGTTGGTACAAGAAGAAGATAAGGTGGTGGTCAAGGAAGAAGACGAGGGAGGTGGAAGTGTGGTTGCGCAGACACTGGGGAGGAAAGAGAAAGATGGTGGAGGTTGGCAACAGATGCTCCAAATTGAAAAGGTGGTGTCGGTAAAGGAGTCAAGGAAGTGGGAAGACAGGGACACCCCAACAAAACTGTCCCAGAACGAGAAGTTGCCTGTTGAGAAAGTGAGTGGTGGTGTAGATGGCAGCGGATGGATTAGTGGTGAAAGGTGGAGGAGTAAGAAGGAGCTGAGGAAAGGGCAACTGGTAAGTGTGGTGTCAGAGCGAGTGATTCAAGGATGAGAGAGAGAGTTAAGGAGGTGTCAGTGAAAGGGGTGAAAAGAGGGAGAGAGTTTGAGGTTCAAAAAGATGTGGTGTCCGTGAGAAGAGTGGTAGGAGAGTTGCAAGAAATGGTGGAAAATTGTAGAAGTTTGCATGAGGATGAAGGTGGTGGGAAGATGGGAAATGGAAGAGATTGGAAAATAAAGGTGGAAAGCAAGGCCTATGGTAGTGGAGTTTTGGGGTTGGTTAGGAGATGGCCGAAACTTGGGGTAGGATAATTCTCTAGTTGGAACTGTGGGGAATGTCAATACTTCATATGTTTTTTTTTTTGGGTAGGCTAGGGCATCCCGAGTGTTCGAAAACTTGCCCGAGGGTTGTGCTACGACAAGTATTTTTTTTTGTGAGACTTTGTTTTTTTGTGAAGATTTCAAGGGATTCCGATTTTTTTTCGTGAGGGATGAGCATTTGCGGCTCAGGGATATAAAAACTTGTTTTTATTTTGGTGAGAGATTTAGATTTGTTTCGTGGGAGGCAAGGGCAACCCATTAAAACTCGCCCAGCAGGTGTGTCATTTTGTGTTTGGAAATGTAATTAATAAATGTTTCTTTTTTGAGTGAGGTCTGGTTTGTCAGTTGTTCTATACCTTTCAATTGCCGGTTGGGTTTAGATTCTGGAGATGAAAGTTTCGAGTTTGAAAAGTCGGCAGGGATTTTGATTTGTTTCTGGGTAGGCAAGGGCAACCCAAGGAAAACTCGCCCGGAATTTAAGCATGGCTTTGGAGGTACTTTTATATTGTCTTACCTATGTTGTTTGAAGGATGTATAAATGTCAATTTTGTCTCGCTTTGATCCGTGTTACCTACCTTGTGTTTCCTTTTTCTGCCGCAAATGCGCCACCACGTTGGCAAAAGAATGGGAAAAGAACGCAGTGTGCGATGCAAAACGCGCATTCCGTTTTCCTTTTTGACGATTTTTGTTTTTATTTTTGGGTGGAATGCACTACCACCAGGCTCTGGGATGTGCCTAAAACTACAGCAACTTTTCTGCTGGGCAAAAGAAAGTCAGTTTAAAGACAGGATAAACGATAACGCTTGCCGAGTCAAAGGTAAGCGTTATCGTTGCCTTGTCTTGTCCCGCCCAGACCCCCGTCTGGGCGGGACAAGACCCCCGCCCAGACGGGGGTCTTGTCGCGATGTTCACCAATAAACGGGGTCTGGGGCAGAACCCCAACGGGGTTCCAATTTCAAATTCTTTCGGTCTCGGAGCCACGCTCGTTCTGACTGGCCGGAATTCCAGCCGTGTGAACCCCGTGGGGCTCCGTCTCATGAACGCCAAGTTGACCTGATCCACTTAATTGGAGACGCAATCGGACAACCAAGCTCACCCTGAATGTTTAGCCAAGAGCAGAACATGGCACACAGTCTGTCATGGAGCTGACAAAACAGCCCGGTTGAATGTTTTAGGGTTTTCCTGAGCTGCTGATCCCTCAAAATGACAACACGTTTTTCCTGACAGAGCTGAAAAAAAGTGAGGGCTGCTTTTGGATAGGTGCGAGTGTTCGTTCGCATGTCCATCCGAAGTCGGCGAAGAAGCGCCGGATTCCTAGCAAAATCAAAGATAAAACAAGACTACCACAAATCGGGCTTTTTTGGATTTTGGGGGGGGGGGCACTGCGTGAAAATGGGGGCTCGAAGGTAATTTTGTCAATGAATATTTTATGTTTTCCCCGATACGTAGAACCTGTCCTGAAAATTGGACAGTTCTACGATGAAATCTTACCTCCCCCTTAAATACCGCAAATGGGTCCATTTTGGGGAACTCTGGGGGGTTTTCACGGAAATGGGGGCCCGGAGCAAATTCCAATTTGTGCGAATCGGTCAAAGACCAACACGATTCCCTGAAATTATCTCATGCGGAGCCAGTCAGACTACTTGAGATGAAATAATGTGTGTGCGAAAATGGGCAATGGCGAGATGACCCGTCAAATTCAAATTGGTCAGAATTGCAACAGCGAAGCAAAAATGCGTGTAAACGATTCTGATTTGAAATTTAAGCACAGTCGGCAGCTGTGTCGACCGCCTGAGCAAACGAGGCGCTTCGATATTTGCAACAAAAACAACGCTGTTATTTTACGTGATGTTGCGCTGAGAAGCGGACGGGAGACGTCAAAAGGGACAAGGCCACCTTGCGAATTTCGCTGCTGAAAACATTTTCTTCGACCTTTTCTTGATCAAATATTTTGACTGAGAACATTTTGACTGTCTGCAGAGCGCAGCAGGAATGATGTAGGCATCCTGCACAAGAAACATACATGTGCTGAGATTCTGAGATGCAATGTTTTCCACTGAACAGATGTTTTCTGCAAAATGCGAGGCCAGCACAATTGAGCTCCTTTTATTTTTTCAGATTTGCCAACAGTGCTGCAGCCACATGGCGGCTTCACCGAAGCAAATGGTGCTCAAATGCAATGATTTTGGTGTTTTTGGAAAGGTGAAAGCTTCCCCAACAACTCTTCCACTGGTCGAAACCATGTTACAACGGAAGAAATCACACAAACATTGAAAATGTGTGGCAATAACCCGGAATTTGATAACATCTTCACAACAACACGTTAGATTTGTCAAATGATTGGAAGTTTTACCTGCAGAAAGTTTGGGATCATCATACATATCCGAATTCGCTCATTTTTCAGCTTTGAAACACAGAAAGTTTCATCAAAATCCGTCACCAGGTTGCAGAGAAAATTCCATTTCTGTGGGCGTCGCACCGCACCGACTGTCGCGCATTTCAGGCGGCTCCGCCGTCGCTCTTGCCAACATGGTGGCGCATTTGCGGATGAAAAGTGAAACACAACCTGGAACCATTTTCGCTGGGCTTTGTCGCTTCCAGGTTTCTTTATTACTTCCATGGTGCCAGTCCGTTAAGGCGAGGAAAGTCATTTTTTTTTCACCCAGGGCTGCCAACCTCAACTTGGCCAACATCTAACTTCAGTTCCAGCACTTTTGAATTGCAGAAATCTTCGTTGTGGAATCAACTTTGAATGTCTACGAAGTCATGCAATGCCACTTGATTTTGCAACTTGGACAACAAATGCACATCCATGATACTTCAGCAGTGGACTTCCGGTGCAGTGATGGAGGTCCACCGTAAATCATTGTCTTGTTTCATCTAGGCCTACTTCCATTTTGTTTTACAGGGAGGAGTCCAGCTGAATGTTGTGCCATCAGATATCATAGCTGAGTTCGATATGCGAATAGCACCCGAAGTGGACATCCAAGGAAGCAGGTGACGACGTCACGATGCGTCTGCTGTCGACAGATTTGTTTGCAAAGCCAACTCCATGGGATGGAAACAAATGGGTTGATGCCTTCATGGCTACCACCAGTGAACTGTTTGTATCGCCAGTGTTGGCAATGACTGCTCAAATATTCCACAATATTAACTTATTTTTCATTAAACTCATTTTTGTGTGTGCATCAAAGTTCCTATGATTGATTGGAAATAATCGGGGGCTAAATCAAAATGAGTTGAAAAACCATTGGTGGAACAAATTTAGACCCATCAGGTTTCTTGCAGATTTTCATTGATGTACCTATGCAAGAGTGGCAAGGCTCGTGGACAGGAGATTCTCGAAGCAGATGAATCGGAGTGTGTCACAGCAATGATGTAGGGTATGATCCCACCGTAAAGTAAGGCCAATAACTCTTCGTGCTTATATTCATGTTGCTTGGAGGATTAGCCTGATTCTGATGCTTGGAGAAAGTTTTACCCTTTGCCATGGTCTATTTGGTTTTGGACATAGATTATTGAGAGGTGGTCCATCGGACCAGGACCACACCCACTCCTAAGCCCATCGGCCGCACCAGGGCTTACCGTTTTTTGATTTATTTATTTTTTAATTGATAGTTGATCCCAAAGTTTTCTTGAGATAGCACCAATTCTTTCTCCAGCTTCTTTTCGTGCGATAGGGCCTAGCCAAAACATGATTTTTTTCTATTTTGTTTTTCACCGCCAATAATTTTTGGCTTTTCAAATTTGGTAGGTAGATGTGTCCAGAAATTGAAATTTCCCTGAAAATGGTGTGAGGCATGAAAAAATCAGTTCAGTACTTTGTTCTATTTCTGTCCTTTCGGCGTTTCCATGTTCAAAGGAGTTGTTTCCGAATGTTTTCCTTCAGATGATCTCCGCTTCTATTTTTTTTCATTTTCTATACAATGCGTTGCCTCCACAAACTGCTTGTCCGAATTGGCTGAAATTCGTTGCACTTATTCTCAGGGCTGGGATGAACAATCTGAGCTTCTATTGCCTCATTGGACACTCTTAACATGATTTCTGACCAATTCAATTCTTTACATTTTATTGTTCAATGATTGATTTGAATTGAAGTGACATCACGAATAGTTTGATTTTGTTGTAATTTCGACTGATATAGATTGGAAGAAATAAAATTTATTGATTGGAAGTAATAAAATTTTCTTTGAAATAATTTGTTTATGAAGTTTGTTGATTGATGATTTATACTTAATGTCTGGGGAGTGGGGAGAGAGTTGGGAAATTTGTGTTTCTTTGGAGTGAGTAAAAAGATTTAGAGTTGTGAGAGGCGAGAGTGAGTGCAGACAAGAGAATCTAGAGGGTGTAGGAAGAGGCAAGAAATTAGCACATTTTAAGGGGGGGAGTGTGTAACGGTAGGCATGTTGAATGTGCTAATTTCTTTCTTCTTTCTATTCCTCTAGGTGGGTGGGGGGGGGGAAAGTTTCCTGTAACCTTGTTCAAAGGTCATTGCCAGCTAGCTAGTGCTGGTTGTTGGTTGGTGCCGACAGATTTGGCACGTTGGTGCCCTTATTTGAGAAGGGACAAGTTTGCTTCACCAAACAGATGAAGATAGGCTTCCTTGAAAGGAGCTGGTTGGAGCTTTGTGGTTGATTCATGGTGGGAAGAGTAACTAAAGAAGGGTGGTGCTTCCCGTTTCCAAGAGGAGACTTCCAGAATTTAGTTTCAGGAAGCAGATACAAAGATCTTGGACATTTGCATTGTGGAAGGGAGTGGAGGACAGAGACTTCCAAGACTTTGGAGAAGTCAGTGTTCCTATTTGAGGATACATGCAGTGAAGGTGAATCCAGGAGAAATGACTTTCCCGTGTGTGAAGAGAAATGGGTCAAGATTGGAGGCGGTGGACAAGAATGTGAATGTGTTCCTTTGACCTGTTTATGTAACCCTTGAAGTGAAACATTAATTGTTATTAATTGCCTAACTTGTTTCTTTTATTTTGATATTAAAATTAGGAACCCCAAGCTACCTACAGGAGATACTGGTGATCGGAATTTGTTAGAGAATTCCTCAAGGCTATAGGGTTAGGTAAAAAGCCTGTTTAGAGGGTTACTGAAGTGTTGTTAGTTTTCAAAGTGCAAAGAGGTCACATCAGACGATCGAGCCCAGGGAAAGAGGAAGCAGGAAAATCTGATTCGACGGCTTGAGGTTAGTGTCCGTCACAATGTTGGGGGCCACAGGCAGTAAAAGCCATTGGACGTGGTAAACCCCGGTCGGACATGCATCATTTTTTTGCCTCGGCAATTACCACGACAACAATCAAGTCGTCGTGTTCTTTCACCGAGGCAGCATGTTTCTTTTTGTGTTTAGATAAGACGCCGTCGCGATCGGCAAAAAAAAGAAAACATGGTTTCAAGTGCAAACCATAGGTGCAGAGAGATTGCGGTGCAGTTTTAGAAACCCATGGTGGGTACTGTCAAGAAACGTGGCCAGAAAAATAAAAATAAGAGAACACGAACCAGGTCAGGCGACGTGAGGATTCCAGCATGGCATTGTCCAGATGGTGCGTAAGAATAATTCAGGGTCCAGATGGTGCATCTCTTCTGTTCACAATTATTGATGATTGCCTTTATGGCATGAAAACTTGTAGAACAGAGTAAATCTGATACCGATACCATCTGTGGCTTATTGTGTTTCTAACTTGCCGCCACTCTTGGATGGGCTAAGTGTTCTTTAACGTGCACATGGTGAATCTTTTTGCACATGGGACCACCTTCTAAAAGTCCCTTCCGAACCGAAGGACTAGAAGACTCGCCACTGAGTCACCTACCTCATTTCCACTGGCTGGTTTTTGTACTGACTAAGTCAGTTCAGTACAAAAACCAGCCAGTGGAAATGAGGTAGGAGACTCAGTGGCGAGTACATACTACAGTATGAAATAGGTGGAAATGCATTTTTGATGAAATCACATTTTTTGGAAATTTCTGTGAAGGCATACTGAAAGTGGCCCTTTGCAGTTTATACTACAGTACCTACAGTGCTGGGGATCTACTGCAGTGTAATTTTCTCATGCGAATTGATGTCCTTTCTTGTTTTTTCAGTTTATTTCTCCATAGTTGCTGGATCTTGGCTTGCATTTCATGACTTTCATAGGGTCCTACCCAATTATTGCTATCTGAGAAAAGCCATTGTGCTTTTTTCGAAGGAGTAGAGAAAAAGTGGTAGGTACCGAAATGTGTTCAAACTTCCGTTCAATGCAAAAATGTTGGCCTTGTTGTTCAAAATGTGAGTTTCTTTTGTCTTTTTTTTTCAGTTCCAGTCCAATGCCTTGGCCATGCAGGTCTTTGTCCATTTCTCTGATTTTGGTCTTTTTCCTACTTATATCTGAACAAACATCTTCCAACGGGCTCCACTAAAATGCTTAAAACGACCGGTAAAACACTCGGTATGTCCTTAATGCTTAACAATAATTCAGGAGATGTCCAACTTTTTTTCCAAATTTTCGACTTTAGCATATGGGCCTAGGCCTATGTCCAAATAGGGGTGTGTGATGTCGATTGCGAAAAACTCTTCCAATTCCAGAATATTTCGATTCTCGATTCAGGGGCCACCTCGAATCCGATGCATTAATTCCCAACAATCTGATTGGAATTGGGCTCGATTCCGATTCTCAGGAATTCCACACCCCAGAGGTGTGCGATTTCCCGGTGCATGGGGAATGATACAAAAATGACAAGCACCCTTATCAGGGTGCTCTGGGATTTCTGAAGGATTTTTTATTTTTGCTGCTTAAAGTGTCGAGCGTATCTGCAAAAGAATTGAAAATTCATAAAAAGAGTTTGACATTCCTGCTGAAGTTTTAAAAATTGTTAAAAGCATTTTTGCGAATGTTGTGTTTTAGTCAGATTTTGTCACCTGTGCATAAATTGTAAAGAAAAAAGCATTTTTGTTTACCGTTTTAGTCGGACCCGACATTTTCTGTATTTTTAATATTTTTCCCAGAAAAGCATGATACAAAAATGTTGTGCAATTCTATTTGTGATTGTGAAATGAAAGTCAACACATTGGTATTCCAGTCTGCAAAACACCACACTTTTTCCCATCTTGCTGGAGTGCCACAAGCCTGCTTTTGGCTAGTGGCCGGTCCATAACCATGTCACTCCGCAGGCAATCCTGCCTAGAAAAGTCTAAATGACACCATGAACCATGTCACTGTTGCAAAATAAAGTAGGTAGGCCAAACTCAAAAATGTGTCATCAGCATTGGGACTGGAAGAACATTTTGAATGAGAAAAGTCTTGAGAAAAATGCAACCAAAACGTTATAGGTAAACATGCAATGATACACACTTTTTGAGTCCCAGTGGAAATGCCCAATGACAAAATGTCTGTAGTAGTCGGCGCCAAAAAACACCATACTACCTACAGTATCCATGCAGTAGTATGTGTTATTAAGGAAGCTACTCAGCAGTGGGTGGATGGATACAATGAGTACCTATGAGTTAGGCAAAAACAAGAACAAATACGACATTATTTCAATACCACAAAATACAACAGAAATGGAACTGAACGTTGATTTTCCACCTCGTGGTGGGATCATAATCCCAACAAGGGAAGAATGTGATAGAAGTGGAAAAAATGCAAATTGTAGGTATTTATTAGTGAGGGATTGTATCAGTTTGAAAACACAAAAGTACGTCATCAGGAATCGAGGGAATCATTATTCCTGCTTCGATTCTCATTTCTTCTAAATTCTTCATTCCGATTCCTTCTTTCAAATTCAATGCTGATTCCAAAAAAAAAAACTGTTCCAAAAAACAAAAGAAAGAACAAAGAGACTACAATCGACTACACTCCGATTGCTGGAATCACCCACCCCACTGCCCAAATGTGATGATGAGTCAGGGTGCTTGCCTCTCCTACTTTTTTGAACATGTCCCAATTTTGAACATGTCCTACTTTTGTCCAACTTTTTGAACATTTCAATCGAAATGTCCTACTTTTTTGAAAAACTGAAAAATATCTGTGAAAAAAAAATGTTTTTTTCCACGCTTTTGAACGCTGCTTGCTTGTGAAGTTTGAACTGAAGCACAGAAAGAGAAAATTGAATTATTTTGCACAATGATAGAGGGGGAGCTATAATACCCTGTTTACAGTGGCTTTCAAAGTCACTTTATAGCTCACTTTGAGGCCTCAAAGTGAGCTCCAGCAGTGTATTCGTAAACAGTTTTTCTCTTTTTTTTTTTTTTTTTTTTTTAATATGCCCCCCCAGTTCGTACTCACAAAACGCCAAATCCATGGCAGTGAAGGAGAAAAGGCAAAGCACAAGTCGAATGTTTCGCCAGCAAAACGACCCCGTCACAGGAAAACCAAAAACGTTTGGACAACAAAATGACCCCGTCGCAGACAAAAACAACAATGGGAGTGAGAATAAAAGAATAGGTAGCCACCAAACCAAGCAAGAATTGATGAAAACGAACCCGAATGGAGTGGTTGAGCAGCAGGAAATTCAGTCTCAAAATTGACCACAGATGACGGCAACAGCCAGTAGGCAATCGATGAGATGTAATAGGAAATGAAGTTGGAGTATGTATGGTTCATTTTCCCTAGGCAAAATTCACATGCCATGAACATTGGAAAAGGAAAGAAAAGAATAGAATTCACAAGGTAGGCTGCTAAAAATCATGAACCGGTACACATATCTACAATGGGGTGGAAGAAAAGCACACCTGCCTAACCCTATGATAGCTGCCTTGGGGAAAATGGAGATTTCACAGTACAGATCAAAAAATGTTCAATAAAAGTGGAGAAAAAAAAGAAAGAAAGAAAGAAAAAAGAACGGAATTACCACCAGCCAGGTCACACCACCTTGTCCCCCCTCAGTACCCCTCTGTTTCAAGGTGAAATCGCACTGAACCGAGGAACTACATTTACATTCTCGATCGAGCTGTTGACGTCGATCGAGCTGCCGACGCAATCTCTGGTGTGGCTCCGTGCGCTCTTGCAAGTTGCTTGTTTCTCAAAATGGCCACGGTGGCAAGGATTTTTTCACTTTCGTTTTTGGTGCTTTTTTGATTTTCCTTGGGGCTCGTTTGAATTTGTCCACAGTTTTCAATTGATTTGTTGTTTTGTGGTATTTATTTTCGTTGTTTGTCCTTTTTTGCTGTGACCCACAATGGCGTCCTGGGCTTTTCGTTTTTATTTTCAGTTTCTCATTTTTTTGAACTGCACAGAGCCAGTTTCTGGATTTTCTTTGATTCAGCATCAGCTTGATCGTTCGAGATCTTTTGAGCGTTTTGTGCAAATCTCCAGTTTGGGCCAATTTCCGTGCAAAAGTCCTTCACTTTCCCTTGCTACGACCTTTCGGCTACTCTCACTGAATTGCAGGGTTGATTTGAAACTGGGGTTCTTGACGAAAAAACTTCTCCTGACCTGGATTGCATTGGTGATCTGCCAACTTTTGTTGTGTTCTGGAGATGTGGAGCTTAATCCAGGACCCACCTCCTCAACCCCTCGTGCACCCACTAAAGGGCCTGTACCGGCAGGAGCGAAGTGCTCGAAGGCAATGCCAAAGGAACCTATAATTTCTGACTGGGTTCAATGCGATGACTGTTCAGGTTGGGTCTCTTTTGAAGGATCTGGGCTCAATTGCTCCTTCAATGGTGCTGCAAACATTGTCTTTTCCTGCAAGACTTGTCAGCTCTCTTTGGAAATTGGGGACATGAAAAACACAATCTCAAAACTGGAGGCAGTTATTCTTGAGCTGAGGCAGGACCTCCTTTCTCGTACTAAATTGCCACCTGGGCCTACATCGCCATCATTGGCAGGTCCAGCACCTGTTGCAGCCTCTCATTCTCCGACTCATTGCCCTGCCCCTCTTGATTCATCTCCGTCAGCAATATTGAGTGTCCACGAAGGTGCTGATTCTTCCCCTCAGCCAGCCACAAGCCCAGATTCCTCTAGAGTGCAGAATTCCACCTCCTATCCACACGATGGGACTTCTGCGTCCTCCTCTTGTCCCAATTCTGCACTGCCAGCTGTCATCAATATTGGAAGCTCAAACCTTAGGCGAATTTACCCTTCTCTCTCCAATGTTAAACTTTGTAACAAATTTTCTCGGTGGAAGGAGGGTCTGAGGGTCAGTGAGGTCTTTAATATCCTTAAAAGATGTCTTTCTGGTTTAGCCCCCAACAGCAATGTGCTTGTTAACTTGGCTGTTGGCGAGCTTGACATTGCTGAGCTCTCAGCCTCAGATACTTTTTTCACCTTTTGTCGCCTCATAACTGGTATAAATGCAAGTCTCTCTGGTCCTGCTGCCCAAAACAATCTCAATGTGAAGCTAAATATTTGTTCCATTCCTCCCAGATTGTATAAAGGTGACTATGTCCAGCAAAAGATCAACAGGCTGAATGAATCCTTGGCATTTTATTGCAGTAATATTGTAAACGTAAACTTCTTGGACCTACGTGCTGTTCAGAGTGATGCCATGTCACAAGATGGACTCCATTACTCCATGGTAGGGGCTGCTAAGGTGGGTACAGAAATACTTCGCTCCACAAATTCTTTTTTATGCTAACTGTTAGGCCTGGTTGTTCCACCTGGGCTGTTCCCGAGCCACAAGAGCAACATCATGGCTCCAATGCCTCACGCAGTTCTGGGTCTAGTCAGCAGCTTTTATCACCTCGGCAATCATCTTCATTGAGCCAATCCAGCCTCTGGTCGCCCTTCTCTCTCATTATGCTCAATGCCAGAAGTATTTTACCTAAGCGTTATGCTTTACGTCCTTTTTCGAACCACTCAATCCTGATATAATTGCAGTTACAGAATCTTGGCTAGATGACTCCTGTGTTGAAGTGGATATTCTGCCATCTTGTTTTGTCATTTTCAGGCGCGATCGCTCCAGGTTTGGAGGTGGAGTCTTGTTGGGGATTAAGTCTCATTTAAACCAAAACTGTTATTCACCAGCAAATTGTATGAGCTTTTGATTGTGCCCTTGATTGAGTTAGTATTCCGCAACCATTGTCATACTCTTATATCGCCCTCCTGGCTTGCCACTTGAAAATTTTTCTGCCATCTGCAGTGAGTGTGCCTCAGCTATTCTATCACTTCGTATGGTGGATAATACCCATCCCATACTCATGTTGGGGGATTTTAACATCAATGTTCTCAGCGAAAGTGAAGAGCATGATCTTTTCCCCCCTGGTCTTTTGAGATTCATGGATTCCTTTGCACTTAAGCAGTGTGTGGATTTTGTTACTAGGCCAGCTAGCTGATCCTAATTGTCTTGATGGGTCCACTATTGATCTGTTGTTCCACTGCCCGAAGCTAAATCTAAATTCCATCAGGGCAATCCCAGGCCTGAGTGATCATCTCATGGTGTCAGCCTGTTTCAGTGTCGAGGCTGCTAAACTTCCTGCTGTGCCAAGCATAGTGTCCTCCCAATGTCAGCAACAACCTAATTTTTGCTCGTATGACAAAGAAGCGGTCGATAGGTTTTTGAGCTGGTCCTTTTGTGACATTGAACCAGTAGCCGATGTCCATCTTCTGTGGCAGGACTTTAAGGAATTATGCGCTCTGGCAATCAAGCACTATATTCCAATTAAACATAATCCACGTTTAGATGGGGAACCAGTGCCTACCTGGTTTAATCGCAATCTTCGCTCAAAGTACTGCAGACTTCGTAGTCTATTCCAGAGAAGCTTGTCTAAGCCTCAGCTTACGACAAGTTACATATCTGCTTTAAGAGCCTACCAAAGGGAACTACGGGCAACAGAAACAAAGTTTTTGAGGCACCTTGCAATAAATGATGTTATCAGCACCAAAACCTTCTGGACATTTCATCACTCCAAAACTAAAACTAGAAAATTGGTGTTGGCAAACGACATGGACCTACGACCTGTGAATGCAAAACACAATTCCTCTTCCAAAATTAGTGACTCTTTTGCTAAGGCTGTAGTGGCTTTTCTTAATCCTGTTCAGTCAAATCATGGCACTGCCTACCAAACTGAACACCAACAGTTCATAAGAGATGCTGATATCTTTACCCCTGAGGCAATTGCAGCAACCATCCGCTCATGCAAAAACTCCACCTTTGACTTGGTTGATGGGATACCGATGATCTTCTTCAAAAACCATGCTGATGTATTATCCAAGTTTCTTTTGGTCATTTTCTACAACTCCTTGTCAAGTAATATCATTCCAAATGATTGGATGTTGAATATTGTCAAACCCCTTCCTAAGGGTGGATTGCCAGTGTCCCTGACCTCCTTCAGACCAATAAGCCTGATTTGCTCTTCAGCTAAGTTAATGGAGAAAATTGTGGCAGGATATTTACGTAACCTCCTTGAATGTGGGGACTTCTTTAGCAAATTCCAGCATGGTTTTAGATCAGGATTCTCGTGTGAAACACAACTGACTTCTTTCTCACATGATATCATCCAGCACCTTAAAGTAGGCACTCAGGTTGATGCTATCTTCATTGACTTGGTGAAAGCATTTGACAGAGTTTCCATTCCTGTACTTTGTGCAAAATTGGCACAATTGGCCATTCCTGAAAATATTTTCAATTGGATCATAACATTTGTCTCCAACCGAAATTTCCAGGTTCTTCTGAACGGGGAAAATCAGACTGTCAGGCACTCACTAGCGGTATCCCACAGGGTTCGGTGTGTGGCCCCCTTCTCTTCCTCATCTATATCAATGACATTACCGAAGGTATCGGTTCATGTGTACGATTGTTTGCTGATGACATTGTCTTGTATAGACCTCTTTTGACACAGGATGACTCGCAACTGCTTCAGCTTGACCTTGATACTGTGACTGATTGGTGCAAATCAAACCTCATGGAAATAAACACATCAAAATCAAATGTAATTTCTTTCCACCGCTCTAATAGGGTCACCCTTTGTGATTATACTTCTGGTGGCACTGTTCTCCCAAGACCAGATTCAGTGAAATATTTGGGATTGACCTTCAACAGGAAACTGGATTGGGGCCCATATATCTGCAGCATTGTCAAACGGGCTTCAGTGCAATTAAAATTTCTCATCAGAAATTACTCTTCAGCATCCAGACGTGTAGTAAAGACTATTCTGTACTTTTCCACTGTTAGGTCCTTGCTTGAGTATTCAACTACCACATGGAATCCTCATCTTTCATGTCAAATCGAGAAAGTAGAGGCTGTGCAGAGAAGAGCGGCGAGGTTTGTGTGCGGAATCATTGGCCATTACCCAGTTGTAAGTGTGAGTGGACTTCTTCGGGAATTGGGTTGGGAATCCCTTGAGCTCAGGAGGAAGTTGCATGCTCTTGAGATTCTCAGAAATTGCATCCTTGACAGAGGTGGGTGGGCAGAAACGTGTTTGCATCCAAGTCTAAACACCGGCTCCACAAGAAAATGTAAAAATCTTTCATTGAAAATCCCTTGCACATTCGGTAACCTGGACAGACACAGTTTCTTTGTTGGCTCTATTTTCCTATGGAATAGTCTAAATCTTACTCCAGACTGCCTTGCAATGAAGGGTCCCGCTTTTCGTGATCATGTCAGGCAGCTGCTTGTGAGGTCTTCACCATGCTCATGATCGATCTTCGAACAGATGGGGATGTGGTACTTTTCTGCTATGATTGTTTCCCTGGACTTGCTTTGATGTATTTATTTATTTTTTTTTTGAGCCCGTAGGTTTTTCATGTCTTCTTGTTTATTTTGTTTTTCTTGAAAATTTGTTTTTATAAGGTATTCATGTAGGTATTTATTTTTATGTTGGTGTATTTGCAATTTTTTTTTTTTTTTTTTAATTTATCTTCTCGAACCGACTTTTTGCGTTTGTATTTTGATAACAGAGGTCCTGCCTTCCTTGTTACTCATGGTAGGTACCTACGAAAATAAATGAAGGCAGTGGCCTATTTTTGCATTGTGGTGCGCACTAGATCCATAGATCCAGGCTGCCTATCTGAGTTTTGTATTACCTATCAGAAATCCCTCCTCACCCATAAAAAGGTGCTCGTTTGTTTTTGGGCTGCAGTGAACATCTCAACTGTGATTAACTTCAGATCGCAAGTAGGTAGCTCTGTTGATTATGCTGACGAGTTGGACTGGGAGGGTCTACTTACCGCTGCGGCGCGAGAACTCCCAGGTTCGCTCTGACGCATCATCGGTGGAGTTGCTTGCAGGTGAACCTGTTTGACTGGAAGAAGGCCCATTCATTTTTCAATGCAGTCAGCATCTCGAAGCTTTTTTGTGAGTGGGATCGGGGTAGGCGAAAAAAGATAAAAATAGTAGATACCTAGGTAGCTTGCAATCATGTTTAAATTTGGCACATAGGTAGAATACAGACCCATAGGTAGTTAACGCAAAAATTCAGTTTGCCTAATTGGTAATTTTTTTTCCCATTCTTGCACGAATCGAATCAATTTGAATTTTATGACTGAATTTGTGACTTATCATGTTTGGACATGTGTTTTTGTTTTGGTGACCATGATGTCACTTTTTGTGCAATTTGACAACTGTGACGAACCACTGGATGGAGATTCTTCATGAAAACGACCACGTGCTGAGATGGTATGTTTTTGTTACCTACGGTTTTTTTTTTTTTTTTTTTTTTTTTTTATTCTTCTCGCCTTGTTGCCGTACCATTTTTGCACCTCCTTCAATCATTCTCCCCATTGCACCCACAACCAAAAACCAACTCGGTTTTTCAAATCTGGAATGCAATGTGGAATATCGGCCCGACTTCTCCCACTTGGGGGACTGTTCTTTTTATTTTCACGGCGCGGTTACTCCGATTCATCGGATTTGCGGTTGCGCCGGCAGTTTTTTTTTTAACTCAGCAATGAGGCCAAGCCAGTGGCAACCCTGCTATTTGTGAACACAACTGGAGGAGAAATTGGGATGAGGAAAAGCAAATGCAATTGAAACTGACATTTTAGGCCTAGATGTAACGTTTTGATAGATGGCACCTAGGCACAAAAGGCGAACGCTTAGTTTACTGACGAAAGAGTGGTCAAGAGTCTGGGCTTTATTGCAGTGACAAATGCGTCATGTGATAAATTCATCAAATCAGTTGGAATCTTCAGACGATTCCATAAAAAGGTGCAGCGGTTCAGAAAAGAAAATCTGTCAACATTTTTGAGAAGTAGAGGTGGAGTAAAAGATACCAGGTCACCGGCTCTGGTAGACCCAATGTTTGGTGAAAGGATATCACCAAGGTCAGCCCAGCCACCCTCGCGAAGGACACATTTCCTAAAGATGGATATGCCATGAAGTTGCCTCCGCGTAGCAAGGGTATCCCATCCAAGCTCATCCCTAAGAAGAGATACACTGCTGTTGAAGGAGAAATTGCCACACACAAATCTCACTGCTCTACGTTGAACAGCCTCGATAGCATTGATATGGCACTGCAGATGGGGGTCCCAGGTAGTGGTAGAATATTCCAGAACAGAGCGGACAGTCGAGAAATAGAGTATCAATTTGACTCTGAGAAGCATGGGAATAGTGCCTGATGAGGAACTTCAATTGATCAGATGCTCGTTTGACAATTTGTGCAATATGTGGACCCCAGTTAAGAGTCGAGTTGAAAAGTACACCAAGATATTTAATATTATCTGGACGTGAAAGGATTGCTGAGTCGATATGATAATCAAATATTATTGGATGATTGGATGTAGTAAAGGACATCACAAACGTCTTAGCAGTATTGACACTCATGGAATTAGCTGCACACCAATTAGAAATGCTGTTGAGGTCATGCTGAAGGTCCACAGAGTCATTTGGGGATTTTATGACCCTATAAAGTACAATGTCGTCGGCGAACAATCTGACATTACAAGTGATATTTGCTGGCAGGTCATTCATATAGATGAGAAAGAGAAGCGGGCCACAGACTGATCCCTGTGGTATGCCACTCGTCAATGGAAGGGATTCAGACAATGCATTGCAGATGAGAACTTGAAAGTTTCTGTCAGAGATGAAGTTGGAGAGCCACATGAATAAGTTTTCAGGTATCTGTAGATGAGCAAGCTTAGATAAAAGGGTTGGGATAGCCACTTTGTCAAAAGCCTTCACCAAATCAATGAAAATAACACTTTGGCTCACAAAGTCACTTTTAAAAGCTCACTTTGACTTTTGCTCACTTTGAGGCATCTCAAAGTGAGATACTCGAATCAAATTGCAGGAGCTCACTTTGAGTTCAAAGACAGCTGGCAAAAACAACATCCCGTGAGGGGATTTTGATTCCAAAGTGGATTATTATATATCGGTATCAGATTTACTCTGTTCTACAGGTTTTCATGCCATAAAGGCAATCATCAATTGTGAACAGCAGAGGTTCATCATATACCAGGGAAGGGATGGGAAGGAAACGCGACCGTCGGCTGCATTATCGAAAGGAGGGGTAAAGGGAAAAGGAGGGGAAAGGACCGCGAAGAGATCATCGGAATGTGGACGGGGCCTAGTCATATAGCAATCACTTCAGACACCCAAGCAGACACACACACACATACACAACCAGGCAAGATCCAACCTTGAGCAAACTCTAACACTCATTTCCTCATGCATACCCAATCACAATCTCAAAAAAAAAATACAAAAAGTGGAAAAAACTAGTAAAAATAGAACTTCCCGAGAAGATAAGGATGCAGGTGGTAGCCTATGTAAAAAAAAAGAAAAGCAAAAAAGAAAGAAAAAGGAAAAAAAAACAAAAACAAAAAAGAAAAGGATAAAAAAGAGGAAAAAAATAATGAGAAAAAAAAAGAAAAGGCAAAAAAGAAAGAGGGAAAAAAACGAGAAAAAGAGTGGAGAAAAAAAAAACAGAAAAAAGAAGCAAAAAAGGGGGATCTGAAATTTTGAAAGAAAGTCACAATTTAGATTTGAACAACTGATTCGAGAGAAGACTGGCAGGTACACGTAATGAAAGAATAGGTAGGTAGGTAGGTACCTTCAAGATGATCTTGGATGGCAAATAAAGGCAAAGTTTGAAACACGATAAGGGATGAGAGCATTTTAGAGCAATACGTGAGTACCTACCTACCCTATCCAGTGCACTACAATGAGGGAAAGGTTCGCCTTGCGTCAGTCGCGCGGCGAGAGCGCGGTCCGGCAACTGCCGGTTAACAAGCGCAGGGAGTCACGGAAGCACCAGCGGCGTTCGCCAGCAGTACGCACACTCCCTCTTCCCAGCTGCGTGAAAAAGGTTTTGCACTGACCACGCAGTGGGGGGCCGCCAACATGGGCCGCCGTCTCCGGGCAGGTTCCCGGTTTAGGTCTGGGTATGGGTCCCTGACCCGTTCCCGGACCACAACTTTATCAACCCCATGCATTGCACCAGATCCAAATAGGGCTCACAAGATTAGGCTTAATTAAGAACAATCAGGCATATTTTGAGACAGAATTAGTGTTCAATTAGAATTAGAATTCAATTAGACAGAATTAGAATTAGAATTCAAATAGACAGAATTAGAATTCAATTTATTATTGAAATAAAGGGTTGAAATAAATTGCTCTTGCTCCTCTTCAAAGCCTGCAGACTCATTCTATCTACACAGGTATTCACTTTGGTTAATTCAGGTGTTAATTTTTTGTCAGCAGTGCGCATTTGGTTTTCTTGATTTTGGTTTTGCTTTTGGGGTCTGAATACGTAGGTATTATAGATTTCTTTTTTTTTTTGTTGCAGTTTGCACGTTATTGATTTCATGTTGTGTTTGATTTCATGTTGTGTTTCAGTGTAACTGTTAGTTAAGCATGTGATTGTTCTTGGTCCCAGTGATTTTCTAGTTTTGTTTGCATGTGCACCTGCAATCGCAGCTTAATTTGCCAGGAGAAGCCAGTTGTAGTTCTGCAGAAAGGAAGAAAATTGATGATGATACAGATACAGAAGCCAAAGTGTTTGTTGACATTTTAGAGGCCTTTTCGACCTGATTTGGAAGCTAATAAAAATGGCCCGACATTTGAGGATGAATGAGATGGACTTGCATCAGTTCAGTAGGTACAGTTTGCCTGGAGAAATTCACAAAAGAATAGCAAACTGGCCTTTGAAATACTTAAGTTGCTGGTCTCATGTAAGAATAGGTATTGCATCTCCTGTTTTCTCCTTTGAAATTGATTTTCTCACGTTTGTGCATGGAAAAAAATTCAGTATCTGGGAACATTCATTTCTGTATAATCTGGGATGGAGGTACCCACCTACGACATTTTTCCATGGACATAAGTGATAAAAAATCAAGTTCAAAAATATGAAGGAGATACGATGTTACTTGTAGGTATTGATTTCGTCACTTTTTTCGCAATTTTTTAACACAATTTTGGCCAACCCCGATGCTGGTTTTTTTTTCTATTTTTTCCTGGCAGCACTGTTTTCTTGACAGTTTGCAATAAGTGTTGCATGTGTCTTAAAAATCTTATTCTGTCATTTACTTTGAGCAAGTTTTCAGTGTAAAACACCAATTTCAAAGACAACTCACTTTGAATCTCACTTTGTGCTCAAAGAGAACATAATTTGCTTTGTGGTTAAAGAGACTTTGACTCAAAGTGACTTCGAGAAACTCACCGTAAACGGGGTATAACGTACCTTCATGGTGCCAAAGATCCGGCAGGCTATTATAGGCAACATGGCCAAAATTAGGTAGATGGAGCCAGTTTGAGGGGCACAACCGCTGGTGGTTTGTGCACAAACTGTCATGCCAAGCTTTTGTAATAACTGCGGCTTTGTATGCCATAAATCTTCCTTGGGTTACCAGGCTTGCACAAGGGAAAAATCTGCAACACAACTCTTGTGGCTCCACAATCGATAATGCAAAATAAAGTGGTTATAAATGATTCAGGGACTGCCAAGGAATGCCAGCTGCTCTTCTCAGTGTTGTTTAGATGTGTTTAGTTTTTCTTTCTTTAGATTGTTCGTTTAATTTCAATTGAATCCTCACAATTTTTAATGACACAATTCACAATTTTCAAGCAATTCAATCGATTACAATAATTCATGATTTAATGAAGCTCCAAATAAAATAAGATTTCCGAAGTAATATCAATAGTTTTCGTTGGTGTTGTGTGTGTTAAGTTTCTACCACAGATTTGAAGGCATTTTAAGTACCTAGGTAATTGGCAGAATGCCACGACAGATCAGGAAATATTCCATTTTTATGGTTTTTGAAATCAAAAAATAAGGGGGAAACTCTGACGACAAAACTTTTTCAACGATGTGCTATGCTAGGCCAAGTCCACAGTCAACGTCTCCTGTATTTTTTGGGGCAGGGGTGATTGGAGATGGGCAACATCATCACTGTCCTCAAAAAATTTTTGTGGGGCCTCAGAACAGGAACTGAGAAGGGTTCCCACTTTTAGCTGAAACTTCATTCACACAAATTGTAGGCAAGAAGTGGACAATTTGAGAAAAGTCTCTGAAATGAATCTTTTCGGCATTGAGAGGCCCCTGGGTTGCTGCCCACCCTCATTCATATTTCTTACATTTATCGTCATTAGTTTTATCGCCTGCGTTGTTGTGACATTATCAGCATGAATATACGGAGCCATTCTGAATACCCGGCCCATAGGCGATTTTTTTCAGACTTGAAGCACGGGCAATGTAATTCCATTTCTCATGCGCCGCAAAACATTATTACCTACATGAAGGAATGCATTTAACGGCACTTACTAGATGGGGAATTAAATTGCCCCGTGCTTCAAATGTCTGACAAAAATCACCTATGGACCAGGTATTTTGAATGACTGAGCAGGTAAAAAATAAAAAATGAATAAATGCCTCCCTGATTTGCCACAGACACCACGCATGCTGATGTAGCATTGAGGCCTTCCACTTCCTCTCCCACCCCTTGTTTCAATCTACACCTGTATTGATGTGGTCAACCATTATACGTAGGTAGGTATTTGATAACTTTACAGATATCACAAGAACTCATATTTTCGTAATTAGTTGCACGAGTCCAAATGTCTGAGTCATTCAGTGACACCATTTGCTTTGTTCATACTTTTTAAGTGTTTCATGTCCTGCTTTTTTATGTAGGTGTCCTACTTTTCTTAGAGAAATGTCCTGTTTTTTGCAACCAGGCGGCAAGTGCCCTGTGATGAGTAGGTACATATTTCTGGTAATCATTCACACTATAACACTTCAATGACAGAGGAGCATTTTCTTCAACTTTTGTCAAGCACCGCAGGATTTATTTCATGGACATTCATTGTGAATTCTACCATGAGCCAAGCTTTATCATAATTTGAGTTGGCCCCATGTGTTTAGGTGTCTTCTGCATCACTCAAGCTACAATCAACTCTGCTTTTATCAATGGAGCCAATGCGTCTGGGTTCACCTCCAAACTCCAACGGCATCGATAATAGGTCTAATGGCTTTTTTATTGGCAATCGCGGGAACGTGTCTGGCGTTTCTGAAAGATACAGTAGCACCATCAACACCAATGCACTTCAAACATCTACTGCCACAGCACTATCATCACATGCTGCAGGATTAACAAGCTCACCACAGCATTCACCGTTGTTGAATTACTTGCCTGGATTTCTAATCGGCGATCATCCAGACGTAAGTTTTTCATTAGATTACTGTCAACATGCTCAGATTAAATTATCGGAACACCGCCTATATCAATGACGGCTCATGTGTGTCATTTCATGTAGGTAATAACCCGTATGTAAAACTTAGCATCAAATACAGTGTTGTCAATACAGCTTTCGGTGCATTCTGTGAGATCTGGAAACTAGATTTCTATGATGGTGACATGAGAACTTTTTCAGTTGGAGGCTGAGAATTTTCCGTTAACACGTTTCAATGGGCACGTCGGTGCCGACGTTAAATGGGCAAGTGGCACCGACGTTCAATGGGCAAAATTTTTTCGCTGGCCGAACAGCAGGCTTGAAAAATGGAAAACTGTGAAGGGTAGGTATACCTATCCTAAGAAAGAGCCAAAGAGGATATTCAAACAGGCTCAGGAGGAACGGTTGTCGGTTGCAGATGAAGCGACTTGATCTTGGGAGAGCAATTGTTGACCTAGAGGAAGTTCGGGTCCTCTCGTGAACAGCAGGCCCATCATTGCATGCCATTAGCTGGGCTCATGTTTTGACCAGGATCCAGTGAGCTTGAAAGAGCAGTGGGCTTTGATCTGACTCTGCAAATGCTCCTTTGTGAATTAGGTACGATGGGATGCTATCCCCAGCGTGCCTAACAGGAGAAGCCAGAGCAACAAATATTGTCTGGGAGATTCACAAAAGAAGGCACTGCACTGAAACAACTGGATTAATGAGTTGGTACCTGCCTATTAATTTCATGAATCAGCAGATGATATCTGGTTCCAAATCAACAAAATATCAACAACCTGGTGGTATGTTGTGCGTCGCAAGGCTCACTTTTGTTACGTGGTTCGCATATTATCTTTTTGGTGCCTTCCCCTGATGTTTTCAAAGCTTTTTTCCTTGCATGCCGATTAGGCTACCACTCAGCATGCACAACATGTTGATCAGCATTGTCACAACTCGCAAGTGTGTTCCGCTTCCTGTTGAATGCTGCTGTTCATTGTTCAATTTCATGCATCCTGCTGCTTTCCAAGCGTTGGGACCGAACGCATGTTTTAACACTGTTTGCGGAGTTTAAAATGCACCTTTTGGAGACTGGTTTGAGAGGTCCTTTTGGTTCGTTATTCAAATTTGATTAATTTTTGCAAATCTGCGCACCTTAAGCTGCAGATAGGTGTTTAATTCATGTCAATCGGTGAAATGGTCTGGGAGTAAGAGACCGTGAAAGAGGTTGAAATGTGTGTCCAAAATCAATGTAGCCAAGGTAGATTTGCTGAAGGCTCAGGAAATGCTGAATTCAAAAAATTAGGTATTGATACCTGACTCAGTTGCCTTGTGAGTTTTGTGCTTCATTTGTATTTTTACACCGCTTACGGTGGCAATATTTTTTTTTTTTTAAATTTCCAATGAACCACGTGATCGGTGACGTCGGGAAATAATCTTCAGGAAACTCTTGGGCGTGTTCTAAAAAAGCATTTCAAGTAAATCCGATACAATAATTGGTAGGCTGGACCAAGGTAATTAAACGAAAGAGCAAAACAAACAAATTCAAAAAGTCAAAGTGCATGGGTTGAATTTTTTCAGAACTTTTCCAACAAACAAAACTGTAACTCAGTTAAAGTATTGCAACATAACAGCTAGTCAGCTGATGCATGACCGCTGTCATCACCTTTCGATTCAGAGTGGTGTGTTCTTCGATCTCTTCCTTTGGCACTACTATCATCCGCTGAGCGATTACTTTTATGAGTCCTGCGAAAACCCTCTCGATGATTCCAGCTTGAGCCAGATCGACTTCCGACTTGCTTGGGGCTCATTCAGAGGCCGAACCGGCCTGGCATTTTCGTAAGGAGCGGCATAACTGCCAATGTTCATTGAAAGGTCGAACGCTTCGTCATGCCCACTTGTTTGGCCTTGTAAGTAAATTGGAGGCATGTAGGCCTACCCTGTAGGAGGCATTCGAAGGAGGTCTGGCCTTGGTAGATTTGGCGAGGACATCAGGCTGGGACTCCCACGGGCTGGGAAGGAAGGTGGCATCAACATTGAATTCTGACCAATGCCCGCAGGAGCACCACATGTAGCATTTGGGAATTCACCAAAACCTGTCAGACCATTATCCGGGAGGGAAAGCCCCCTTCGACTCCCTCCACTTTTATGGGACTTTCGAATGGCTCCACTTTAATCTCAGCCTGGTTAAGTTGGGGATTTTGATGGGAAGCAGAACTACGCATGGAGTTGGGAGAGAGTAAACTTTGTTGAGGTGGGGAGCAAAGAGCAGATTGACGCATGGATCTTGCGGATCGTGGAGAGGAGGCTGCAGTTTCGGTGACTGCAGTGAAAGAACGTCCGATGAATCTTCAGCATTCCTTTCACGGTGACCTTTCTTCATACGTGGATCAGTCTGTTCTGATGAAAGTCTGCGGGTATGTGCCTTTGTTCTATGAACAGGTGAAACGTCTTGTGATCCATCTATAGGCATTAGTTTGTATTGCATCGGTGGATGGGAACTGAGCGATACATTAATTTCTGTGGCTGGTGTGTGGCTAGGAATTAGTTTAAAAGGAAGCTTAAGCAAGGAGTCCATGTCATCTGCTCCCACTGGTTCCCATTTTATCTCCTTTGTGATTAGGAATCTGGGATCACGCTGCCTTGGATCTCGAACTGGTAAGTGGCTACTCTGTGAAATTATGCTGGGTTTTGGAGGATCACCCTGATCGTCTGGTTGTTGGTGGCGCTGGGCTTTGGAACCAAGTCGTGGGTCTCGGCTAAACGATGGACTCAACTTTGGACTGAAGGTATCTGCAACAGGATACTGATGCATCTCCGACGACTGATAGTAGCTGCTGTCGTACACCTCAGCCTTAACGTTGTCATATGTCTCAACCTTGATCTCTTGCATTGGATCGCATGATGGTGTCCCTGGTGTTGAAGATATTGATGCTGCAGGACTGGATGCATTGAAGCCACCAGAAGCCGCACTGAAGCCACCAGAAGCCGAACTTGCCTGGGATCGCAAGATGGAAAGCATTTTTGCAATGTCAGGAGTGATGTTTATCTTGGAGATCTCCTCTGTGTTCAGCTTGATATCAGTGGCTGGTAGGGAGATGCTCGCTTTCACTTCCGTTTGGATGGTACTTTTTGATGAGGCTTGCTTGTCCATATCATCGTCGCTCGAGTACCAATTCTCTTCATCGAGGGCTGCACCGCTCTCTGACTCTCCCTCTCCAGCTTGGTCTGCATTTTCGTTCTTCTCGTCATCCAGCTGAGCAAACTCCTTCTGCTGCTGACTTATCCGCATATACAATTATTCCTGCTGTTTCTTTGGCATCTCGGGAAGGGAAGACGTCATACCATCTGCACTGACAGCTTCCCCCGATTTCTGATCATCCTCTGTTGCATCCTGCCCAATATCAACTCTGATGCTTGGCCTATATGAATTAGTTATGGGCTGGTGTTCACCATTTAGGCCTATCAAACTGTGGCAAAATTTTGTATCTGAACTTGGGAGTTTACCCACTCTGAATACCTAATTATTGATCTCTCAGCTGTTAGATTGGCAGGTAACTAGGTAGTCATTTTCGAAGTTCAGCAGTCACATTGCTGTGTGTGTCGGTCTTCTTTCCCTGTGCATGACCCAGTCTAGTCCAACCTCAACGAATTGCATTAATTGAACTTTTGAATTTGAATGGGTCCTTGCAAATTGGTTTGGACGGATCTTGCTTGCGCTTTGCTGCTACGCTACAACACCCACCCATTCACCCCACAAAGTGGTCAGGAACTCCAACGTACCTTCAGTGCTTGAATTCTGGATTGGTGTGGTTACTCACACCACACTGGCAGGCAGTTCTGTTTTAAAATTTTTGTGATTTTTTTTCTCTGCTGATTCTTACTTATTACATGGTGGTTTGCAGTGCAGAGGGCATGGTTATGGTGGTTCCTTTTTTTCTTCAAGAAATAGAAAGCTCATAAATCAAATAATTGTTTGAAAATGTTACCTATTGGCTGTGTGATATAGTGTGCCCGAATGCCCAAATTGGCCTGGTGTCAACTTTCATTTTAATTACCTACCTACCTAACAAAAATGTAAGCACCAAAAAAGGCTTATTCCTCATTCTTTTCTATTCAGCTTTCTACAAGTCTGAGTAATGAGTTGACTGCAACTTCGGTTGGTTCCTTTTCCCAACGACATGCAAATCCAAATATCCATGATGGTAGGAAGATCGATGCTGGTGCTTCCTCATTCTCCTCTTTGGAGACCATTTTACCTGACAGCGGTCGTCACCTATATTCTCCGTATCATAGTGATGTTGATGCTGAAACCCTTTCACCAAAAGGTGGCCAAATTTTTGGTTCCAGAGTTGCTGAAGACAGAAGGTTGGTAGCCAATTCCTTTTTCTCTGTCATGAAGAGCCACTACTGAGCAAGCTGCTTTTTTGCCTTTTTGTTGTAAGCTGGAAAGTGTTCTTGCACTTCTTTGCATCTTTTGCTTTTTCCAAGTGCATCTTTGTTTTGCTTTGCACAATGTTTGATGATGAAAAGCAGGCCTAATTTTACAATAGAAATCCACTGAACGAAACATTGCCTTGTCAGAATGAGCCCAAACAATAATTTTTTTTCTATTTCCTGTTCAGTCTCACAGCAATTACCTGTTATGCACAACATATGCAGGAAATTGGCCTTCATCATTTGTCTCCTTGAACAGCTGCACATTGGATAATGACTGTCGGTCTCTCTCTCACTCTCTTCTCTCACTTATCTCCTGCCAGTTTGTTGATAAACAAAGAAATACTTAAAGATGGTTTTGTTTACCTTTCCTTCCAGGTGTTTGGATTATTTGGATCAGTCCAGTGGTATTCGAAGTCCTGTTGCAGTTTCTGCTGACGTCATGCTGTCAAGGAGCAGGAGCAGGACAACACCCCAAGATAAGTTGATCCACCCCCACGGTGGTGGACATGGATCATCCTCATCCTCAGTGACAGCATCGAATGCTGGTCACTGGGTCACTGTCTTTGGATTCCATTCACCTTCCTCTCTGGCCTACATTCTGTCCAAGTTGTCCTCCCTATGCGGGACGATCGTTGACAAGAAGATCAGCTCAACAACTGATAACAGCAACAGTAACTTTGTCCACATTCGATTCCAAACTCGATTACAGATGCAGAAGGCGTTGAATTTGAATGGGAAAGCGATCACCAAGAACATGATGATCGGAGTAATTCCATGCCGTGATCATCATTTGCTGGTAAGGACAAAGGGTGGTTGGCTGGGATGCAGATGGGAGAGACCACTCTACTGGTTGGAAAAACAAGCAAGCACATTTTCAGATGCTACATGAGAATGAGATGTTAAAAATGTTGGGCCTGTGTCTCAACATTGGTTGGGTGGGTGGACTATGCAAGCATGGGCACACCACCCAGAGAACAGAACCCGGACAATAATTAGGTACTGTCAGGGCACAAAATGAAGACATATCAAAAGCCATTTCCCATTCGTAAACTTGCAAGATGACTTAAACTTACGAATGGGAAATGGCTTTTGATAGGCCTATGTCTTCATTTTGTGAACATACCGTTCGTGGTGCATGTGCAGAAATTGTACTGTCAGGGATGGGTAAGGTTGAGTACTTTGGGGTGGCGGTAAATGATTTCAGTCCAGCTGGAGGGGAAGAGCGTGTTGGGTGATTTGATTTGTGGTCAAAAGCCACTGCATGGCAGCTAAGTGGGGAAGGATACCTGGACAGCATGCCCCAAAAGCTGAAGCATGGCCACATTGGGTCTCCAAATGGCACCTTGAGGCATTATTTCACGACTTTTTTCTACTTCTACGGAGAGGCACATTGTCTGATGTAGGTACAATCAAATAAATGGCTGGAGTTGGACAGGCTTTTTTTACGAGAGCATCGGTTTTGAGCACTTTTGGCGAAAATCGATTCTGCAGACCAGGAGGTGTGAAAATGGAAAGGCAC
>JASGXE010009192.1:0-28817 GCA_030068105.1 Sinentomon sp. SZTP_YWyxl
CCAGCGTAGTGCACACAACGAAGGAACTGGTCGAGGAAGGTCAGGTCAGGGAGATCCCAGCAGCGCAAGAAGGACCAGAGTCGCAGAAAGCAGTCCGACCGCAGGAAGGAGGGTCAAGTTTCAGGTGCGGGCGAGGAAGAAGGAAGCCAACAAGGGAAAGGACGGTCGGGATCGCCAGCATCATCATTGTTGCAGGGACTTGACAAAGTTTCGTCCTTAATTCCGCATCCAATGGGACCTGGTCCGACAGGCGTCAACTTAGAGCTCGACAGCGGTCATGGCGGAAAGTCTGAGATCAGCCTCGGAATGCCCCGTGCGCCTTGGCGTTAGAAGCCGACACCATTAACGACACCTTTGACGACACGATTAACGAGATTGGATTCCTCTCCACATGACGTTGTATCAACTTTGGAATTGACTGAATTTTCACTTTTTGGGGTATATGGCAGCAACCAGTCTCAGGAGCACGAATTTCAAATCATTTTTCCAGGCATTTCGAAATCATAAAAACTGCATTGACGATGAAATGATTGGCATTTTTGATGAATAGAAATAAACCTCTTCAACACAACGAAACTCTGTCTTCTTCACTGAATCCATAAACATGCAAACAAATCAGAAACACACAAATCGATCACACGAACAGGAAATATCATCGATGGTCTGAAACTCAATCTCGAACACACGCCATTAAATATCTATGGTGAATTCCTCTGTGATCTTTAAATAAACCCCGTAAAGCAAATAAGTATCTTGATCCGGACAAATCAGCTGCGCTTTTTACAACTGAATCCCGAAAACGAGCAAATAAATTATTTCTTGAAATTCTCCGTGGTATTTGATTGGCACCTGAATCAGGAAATCGCGCAAATAAATTTCTCGAGTGTGAGACTGTGGTCTTGAACTGAATCGTATTAACACGTAAATAAATATCGAGAATATGAGAAATCGTCTGTGGTCTTTAACTACCAAAAACACGAAATCAAATTTTTGTAGCGGAAAAAATCCTTTGTGGTCTTTAACTGAATACCGACACGACATAGAAATATTTCTATCTTTATGAAGATCTGTCATCATCCCGAGAACACGCAAATAAACTGGAGAAATCTCAGTGGTCTTAAACACAATCCAGAACACACGCAAGTAACTTGTCTCTCTGTGGTATTAACAGAACCACGAAATAGCGCAAACAAATCTCCAGAACAGGCGAAATCCACATTTGTCCTCAACTGAATCCCGCAACACCACAATTTGTTCCGTCTGGTTGCAAAATCCTCTGGATCAAACAAAACGTCAAATTGTTGTGGCCATCTTGTCACTGTGTCGGGATTTGGCTATCCTTTTTTTTGGTGATGATGACCTTCAAGTGAAAAATGATTATTTTGGGGATATTCTGGGATGCTATTATGCCTTTGAGCCAACTTCACTTTCAATCCCCAGTTCCAGGATCACTTAACTGTGGGTAACATTGCAGCCTCCTATAGCAGGCTCGCCTTAATTTCCTCACACCTACGAATATACGGAGGTGTCCGGAAAGTTTTTGGCATCGGATATGAGGATTTGTTTTTCAACAGATTTAACTACTTTGAAAGTGAACGTAGTCTTTTGAGAGTTCACTTGCCAAAGTTTGGTTCGGAATGTTGTGTTCTTCATGCAGAATTGTCACCAATTCTATACCTACCTCCGCTACCCTCCGTGAGGATCGAAAAAATCCAAATTCAGAGCCGATGTCATGTGACTGAACTTTAACGAGATGACAGAGACATCAATCCAAATTGGTATGGTGCAAATGTTTGGGGGGAATGCACCTTCATTTGCGATTTGGGTTATAGACAATGCCAACATGGAAGAATCATGAAACTCATCCTGGTCCTCCTTCAATGGTTACCCAGTGGCAAACATTGTCAGAATTGCTTGCTTCGAGGACTTGCATGAAAGCTTCAAACTTACACTATGTGGGGCACGATCCTTGCCAGTGGTGCACAGAACTTATAGGAGAAGATCACATTGAAAACCGGTGAAGGTTAGAAACCTTTTCCTTAGTTCCGTATAGTCGATGTCAAAAACTCTCCGGACATCCCCGTACTTGTTGAAATGGTGGAAACAAGGATCTTTTGTATCACAAGATTTTGTTCAAAACCACAGCACCGGCCTTTGTCTTCGGGCGAAACACTGACTCCAGCACGGCGCTTGTGCCTTCTGAACGTCCTCTTACATATTTCTGGACATTGAATCACCACTCAACTTTGATAAGGGCCAGTCGCTTTGAACAACAAACACTCGTCCTTTTATTCCCACTTCCGTGATAACACTGAACTTCCATTGACTTAAAGTCAAGATTCTTTTATTTTTTTTTATTTTTTATTGTCACAATACTGCTACAAACTTTGATGGCAGCAGAAGTGGAACGAGTTCTGAGTCAATACAGATTAATAACAATGTTATGTCAATGAAAAGATAAAAACGAAAAGTCAAAAACGATTGAATGAAAATTGAATGGAGAATGGGAGTTGCATTACGTGGGTGTGATGTCAATAGGGATGCAGACGTTCTTCGTATGATGGGTGAGGAAGCAGGCAGTGCATTCCAATCACTGATAGTGCGATGGAAAAAGGAATTGAAGAGTGGATTCGAGGTACAAAAGGGAGCTAAGAGGGAAAGCTCATTGTCTGTTCTGCTAGAGTGAGATATTCTGACTCGTGAATGCTGATCTGTGGTTACTTTCTCTAGAACTCTGAATTGACCTTGTGAACACAAGAAATGACGTACCTATATGGAGTGACCAATGCCACTCCACAAGCAGCTGGAGATGGAATCATGTAAATGGCGGCATGACGAGGAGCAATTTTTCTGGCTCTCTATCTCTCAGCACTGCAGAAAGGCTATTTTCCTGTGCTCAAGACCCAGCAGAATCTGTGAACACCACGCTTCCAAAGCATGTCTGGAAAACGTTGAAATTCTTCCATCGTCGATTCAGGCGGCATATTTTCGAAACCTTCCGAAATATCGCAGGTTGCACTGACGGCATTGCAACAAAACCTTGTTTTATACACTTTGGGTACCAACGAAAATTTTTAAAGCTATTTCAACCTGACCTAACCTTTCCTACCCAACCTTGACCTGCTTTTTGGTTCCGCCTACCGCCTGGCGTCCCCCAGCCGCAAAATGTAAAAAGTCCCCGCCCCAAAAGTCTGACAAAAAATCGGTCACCTGCTTGAATCAAACCCCATGCGTCGGATTTGTCGCCCAATGCCTTTACCCCAAGACGACAAATGCAGATGCCGAAATTCGTTTTTGAGTGTGCCTTTGATCAATGGTTTCAGAGCGTCTGCTCAAACATGACAGTGCAACCTGCGATTTCGGAAAAAAGATTTCGAATATGAGCTGTCATGTGTCCAGGCGTCAGACCAAAATCGTCAGAAAGGGTTTCTGGTGTGTGCTGTGTTGGTGAGGGTCATGTTTGTGGTTATGCAATGGGCCCGGAGGCATCGTCCTTTGCAGTCGGATTTTGACATTCTTCAACATTTTCACGAGTGGGGTTCTTCACTTTGCAAATAAAAATCTGAATTCCGCGAATGTTCCGGATTTTGTCGTCGGATCTGCGAACACACTCACAATGTGCATGTCCCAGAAGTCACTGCCAACCCAACTTCGAGAATTTTGATTTTCAAGAAGCTTTCCGTGATCATGTTGCAAAGGACGCAATTATTGTCCACAGGTGAATGGATGTACAATTATATCGTTTAAGCACTTTGTTTTGCCCCGATAACGGAAGAATGAACATTTGTTGACCTTTGTTATGAGTCTCTTCTCGTGAACACCCTGGGGCTGGTGGCAAGATATGTATATGCTTCGTGTATGATTCGGACAGCAATCGCTGCTGAATGGCCATCGCTGTGCGTAACTTGCCCGTCCTCATTCCGGATCCCCGACTACAGCTCATTCCACTTGAAGATATGAGCTGAGAATGCTTCACACTCTTCCATTTAAACACACAGAAAAACTTTAATTTCTATGCCGCGAATGAAGTTTTCGACCGAGTTTTCACTGTTGAAAGAATTCTGAATTCACTCTGAGCACACTTGGGAGCATTCTTTGCTCATATCTTCAAGTGGAATGAGGAGTAAGTGTTCTTAACTTACACATTATTGAAGTAGTTCTGCACGCGAGACATCCTGCTTAATTAACGTCACAAGGACGACTTTGGCACAATCACGGGTACAAGGACGGTCTCCCATCCGAGTACGCGTCACTTCGGTATTTTGACGGAAGAGTGTGCACAAAATTTGTGGAAATGTTTTTTTGTCAATGCAGACAAAAATAAAAGCGTAAATTGCTTTTTGGAAAACCGACCACTGATGGGGTTTTTGCATATAAAAGTTCCCAATTGCGTTGCCATGGCAACCGGGCATTTTGTATGGTAAAACGGTCGAAGGAGCGGCATTTTGACAAAACATCTCTCTTTGATTTTTGTTCCTTTAATCCTGCGGAACTGTGTTCGTAAATTTCATTCGCTTCTGTTGATTTTTATTTTCGGACGGCCAAGTAGTCCTGAATGGCCTGTCGGACCATTTGGAGCTCCCCATAGCCATACCTGACGTTTCGGCAGGGTTTGGAGTTGCTGATTGCGGAGTTCTCTCAAACGGACAGCACTTGATGCTTCCATGTCTTTTGGTGCATGCTGTACATCCAGAAACAGCTGACGCTTCAGATTGTCGACACCACGCTTTCGATGAAGGCGCGCTGGTTTCCACTTTCGCTGCTTGGTTCGGCATGGTTCAACGAGAGGAGCAGCACGCGGTGAATATTCGCGTTGGCTTGGGACCCTCTCCAACAACACAAAAAGACTTCTGAGTCGTTGATCCCATTTGTGTTGGCGCAGCGAGAAAAATGCTGAGAAAAATGATCGTGTTTGGAACACCACCGCGAAATCAACAGCGAGGAACCAGAACCAGTTTCATTCCCGCGGTCTTCGTGTGTTGTTTTGCTTGGACGTCCTCAATGAAGAGAAAACCAGAAATATTTTTAATTTTTCGTGCATAAAAATTCCAGTTGTGTTTTCGGGAATCTTTTCCGCCATTGCTGGGACGTTGCGCTCTGATTTACCAAGGCATCACTAAAAATAAGTGTATTTAGTGACAGCTTGGATTTACAATGTATTTCCTGATCCGATTGCACACAGTCTTCTCACAGTGCCGCTGGTTTTTTCGATTTCCCTTGCCGCTGGTCACCATCATCAGAGACAGTACTTTACTCCTCGTTCCACTTGAAGACATGAGCCAAGAATGCTCCCAAGTGTGCTCAGAGGGAATTCAGAATTCTTTCAACAATGAAAACTCGGTCGAAAACTTCATTCTCGGCATGGAAATTAAAGTTTTTCTGTGTGTGTAAATGGAAGAGTGTGAAACATTCTCAGCTCATATCTTCAAGTGGAATGAGCTGTGGTGTTGAAAGTCTCTGACCATCATGTCCGCTGTTGGCAGCACAGCATGCAACAATGCGTTTTTGCTTGCTTCTTGGTTGCGTTGCAGCGGAATTTGTGCGCAGTGGCGGCGGACATCGATTGTTCAGATTTTTTAACAAAAACTCCATGCTGCAGAAATGAAAGATCCTCTTTTTCACCGAGGTCAAAATCTGACATCTCCAGAAAGCCCTGTTGTTTCTGGCGCGAAATTTCAACCACCTGCATTTTGAGAAAAAAAAAACAAGTTTATAAGGCAACAGTTAATTGGGAAAACACGTGTTTGTGTTGTTGCATTGATTCCGCCGTTCTTATACGCATGTGCTTTTCCCATTTTTTCCTGTTGCCTCCGAAACCTTTTTTCTTTTTATTTCTTTTTGCTCTTGTGCAGGCAGTGGAAATTGAAGCGCCAGATTTCAACACAGCTCTCTGGAGCTGTCAGATTTTGACCTCGGTCATGGAAGAGGATCTTTAATTTCTGCAGCATGGAGTTTTTTGCTGAAATCTGAACAGCCTCAATTTTTTGACATGTGTGAGCACAGAAATACCGCCGCCAGTTTACTGTTACACTAAAAAGGTTTTGCGGAATAGAAATTCAAGTTTCGGATCATTGCATGCAAAGGACTACACCCACCAACACTGTCGTAATTTCGGTTTTTTTGCAGGTGGAACTGAATGTGCAGGCCCACCAAGCCTGCCCTGCTTCAGAAACAACAGCCATTCTCTCTGGAAATATTCGTGACAATGCCAGGGACGAATCCACGTTCCTTCTCTCCCGGCATTCGTTTTCCAGTGTGCGATGGAAGTTCTTCTGGAGTTTCTTCCACAGATCTCGTCGGCATGTGCGCCTGTGCCAAATGCCAGGTTTCTTCTCTCAGAATAATTGGACGTGCAGGAATAACGTAGAATTTTAGTAAAAGGTGTTTTCGGTGCGGTTAACATCAAACCAAACTTAACCCAATCCAACCTTTCCTTTTTTCCTAACCCTGAACCAAATCCTAACCGAGCCTGAAACCTAACCTTGCACCCCAACCTAACCTAGCACCTGTTTCCTAACCAACTCCAATTTCGTCTGGGACCAGATTCGGCGGAATTTTGGACGTCAAAAGTCACTCGTTTTCAGCGCACACGAGGAATTCTGTAGCTGCACTGTGTTTTGCGGTGTCCCTTTGAAGGGGTTCCCGAACACACCTTATCTGGCGCAAAATTCAAAGCGTGGCTGCAAATGGCTGAACTGAAGGTGTCTGTCCGTGTGTCTGCCGTGTTAGTGGCCATTCCCTCTGTTCTTTTGATTCGGTTGGAAAGACAATCAGTGCGGGAAGTGTCAATCATGAGTGAGAGTTTTGTCGACGGAGAAATTCCTGATGAAAAGTCATTGACAGCTTGGTCGGATTTGCCTCACCTCGTGCCATTTGAATGTCGCATGTCCTGGTGCTCCGCAAAGTGCAGTTTAGGCACACTTATATCGATGAGCCATACGTGGGGCACACGTGTGGCACACGTGACACGTGACAGCCGAACGACCTCGTTTGCGTCGATTTACGCTTCTGACTTGGGCGCCTGGCGGTTGAGGCCTTGTTATGAGATTTCTTGGTTTGGATAAATGTTCCATCACATGAAAGTGCGGCCACACCAAAACACACAATAGGGCATTCTGGTCGTTGGTGATCTTGGTTGAACCACCTCAAGTATTGCGACTTTTGCAGAAATTGCGAATTTCGAGTTGACGTTGTTGATTACCTGAACCTAACCCAATAAGCTGAACCTGACCTTGCCTGAGCTTACCTGTCCTCCCAACCGGATTTCCGAAAGCGTCTCCGACACGGACACATGGTCGTAAAAATTGCGACCCTTGCAGAAATTGCAAATTTCGAGTTGACGTCGTTGCTCTTGCTATCCCTGTTGTTGCGGTCATTGGTGAAGGACATTGATATCCCTCATGGGGCTGAGAAACGGATCGTCCATGTCGGAGACTCTTTCGGAAATCCGGTTAGGGTCGGTCAGGTTCAGGTAATCAACGACGGCAACTCGAAATTCGCAATTTCTGCAAAAGTCGCAATTTTTGCGAAAGTCGCAATGCTTGATGTGGTTCAACCAAGATCACCAACGACCAGAATGCCCACAATAGGAACAAAACACAACAGGAAACGACTGGTTTTCCTTGGCACTCAAAGTCGGTCAAACAAACATCGTATGACATCGCAACGTTCCCTTTCATAACGTAGGCCCCAAGTCATAACGTACCTACCCTTATAATGTTCCTTTCCACTGGTAGTGGTCATGAGGCTTACCTTCGAGGAACGTGTTTATGCACAAAGACAAAATCTCGAAGGGGAACATAAGTCTTCTAAGATGCAAGTGCGAATGTGCCAATCAAGATGCAAAAAGGTATACTTTTGCCTTTGGAGGTATACTTTTGCCTTTGGTTGGGCTACTTTCGAACTCCTTGACAGTTTTAGGGTTATATTCCCCCTTTGAGCAGAGCCCACCTCTTCGTTAATGACAATGGAAGCGGGGTAGTTTCGTGTTGGAAAATGCAAGTGCGAATGTGCTAAACCGAGCTGAGGTAGTGACTTATCGGATGCTTGATGCTGGTAAGGTGGTCCGTGTATACTGGCGGCGGAAAAAGATTACCCATACATGTGAAAAATTTCCATTCTTGAGATTTTAGCAAAAACTCCATGCTATAGAAATAAAAGATCCTCTTTCATCACTAATGTCAAAATCTGACACCAAAAGAAAGCTCCGTTGCAATTTGGCGCTTTAATTTCAACCAAATGCATATGAGTAAAAAGAAAGAAAGAAAAGTTTCGGAGGCAACAGTTAGATGGGTAAAACACATGTATGAGGAATCTTTTTCCGCCGCCACTATACCTGGGTACGTTTGTTACAGCCACAGAAAGGGCGCATGATTCGAGTACACATTGCCCTGCTGTGAGCAGAACCGTGAAACGATGTCCCCAGATGTGATGTCCAGTGGCCCATGGGGCTTCGCGGTTCAAAATCTCCAAAGGAGTGGGTTTTCGTAAAAATATTCTCTCATGGCATGATTCATATGAATTCCTGTATTTTAGGTTTTTTTCTTGCCTGCGTACCTTTCGAACACACCCTGTAGAAACGTCATATTTTGAACCCACATAATGTTGGACAGCCACAGTTTCACCGAACACTTGAAGGCATTTCGAAAATGAAATATGGGCCCTGCTGCCATTCTAGCTTGTTGGATGCTGTTCATGAACGCCGTCGTGCTGCAACGTGGAACGAGTTTTCTTGTCGACAGTCCGCCTGACAGAACAAGGGAACAAATGGAAAGGGTCCAGCATCACAGTGTAATGGAGGATGACGACAGGGATTTCATTTTGGAGGCCCACAGGTGAGTCATGTTCTTTGGTGAAAACAAAAAAAAAAAACAACAAAAAACCGAACAAGAAACCTAATAAAACACCCTATAAAATCGTGATATATCCTAATAAAAATTCTAATAAAAACCTTAGGAAATCTCACAATAAAAAACCTATCGCAGCAAAACAAAGGAAAATCGTTATTCTGGTCTTATTTTCAACAGTGTTTGTTCCGCTATTTTGGTTTCTGTTGTCGCATTTTGCCTGCCACAATGTCAGCCATAATTGCATTTCGCCTGCCACAATGTCAGCCATAATTGCATTTCGCCTGCCACAATGTCAGCCACAATTGCATTTCGCCTGCCACAATGTCAGCCACATTGCATTTCGCCTGCCACAATGTCAGCCATAATTTGATTTCGCCTGCCACAATGTCAGCCATAATTGCATTTCGCCTGCCACAATGTCAGCCACAATTGCATTTCGCCTGCCACAATGTCCCTGCATTTCGCCTGCCACAATGGGCACAACACGTCTGCTTGTTCATTGTTGGTATGATCAACACGGTTAGACCAATTCTCAATAATCGTGACCTAAAAGGAAGAAGATGCTTACATGCACCACTTCAGTTTCATTTTTTGGTCCAAAAAGCTTTACAAAAAGAAAGCAGACAAGGAAAACGTTTTCCTCATGCCTATTGTTTGGCACTTTTGGTCCAAAACGCTTTACAAAACCAAAACACCAGGAAAACACATTCACTTCTCATTTGTGGATAATATTTTTGGTCTAAAACAGTTTAAGAAACCAAAATGGCCACATAAAATATTTTTGAACACCTGTTTTGGGCCACTCTGTACAGAGTGTATCGTAAAGGTCGACCCAAAAGTTTTCTCCACGAGATTTCTGTTGCAATTCTGAGCAGAAATGTTCAACAAAATGTCTTTAACTGTGGGCCCGCACTTGGGAAACCACTGGAGGATAAACTCATTGAGGATAAACCCCTTGAGGATAAACCCTGAGGAAAAACCACGTCAGGATAAACCGTTTGGGGATGAACCTCTTGAGGATAAACCTAAACCCTTGAGGATAAATACCTTGAGGATAAACCTCTTGAGGGTATTCGTATTCCTCTTGACGATAAACCCTTGAAGATAAACCCCTTGAGGATGAAACTCTTGAGGATAAGCCACTTGAGGATAAACTCGTAAACCCCTTCAGGATAAACCCATTGAGGATAGACCCCCAATTTGATTGGCCAGTGTGTGCAGAATTGAAAATTCTCAATTTTTCTGAGCCCTTTTTTTTCTTCCATGTGGCGGTGGCAGGTGGCAAACAATTGAATGCCCCCCTTTTTCGAGGGGTGGAAAGGGTTGAAGTTGCACCGGGGCCCAAAAACGTCAGGTGTTCGCAGCAATTTCTGTTTAGGAGCGTTTGCCTCATTGGTGAGCAGCTGACCAGCCTTTAAGCGTTCAGGTTTATCCCAATATTGCCATATTTTGTTCTTCAGTTTGACAGAAGATCCCCGTCACATGGCTACGATTGGAAACGGACATTTGGCGACTGCAATCGGATCTGATGCTGTGTACATGAATGGACTTTTCAACGGACGTGGTGGTCTGAGTCACAGGGCAAAACTTCAGTCGAGAAATAACCTGAAGCTGACGGTTAAGGAACAGCTGGGGTTCAATAAGGTTTATTCACTCGATTGTCAAACAGGTTAGGAACCAGAAACCTGCCAGCCATAGGCATACCTGTTACGTGAATTTTGAATTTCGAATTATGAATTATTCAATTTTGGATTTTGACTTGTGAATTTTAAATTTACGAACAGAATTTTGAAAATTGGAAATTTGAAAATGTGAATTTTATTTGAAATTTTGTTGTTCTGAATTTTGAATTTTGAACTTTGAACTTTAGATTGTGAATTCTCAATTCTGTGATATACTTTGACATTCTGAATTTTGAATTTTGAATAAGTTCGAATGTTTGGAATTCAATTTTGGATGTTGAGGTGCACTTTTTTTTTCAAAATTTTCACAGTTGGATGAAAATCGACACGATGAAAAAATTCAAGGATTTATATTTTCTTCGGGCCCATTCCGTGGCCAAGCTCCAGGACCCTTGCACCCTAAAAGATGGCCCCTCTGTGGTCCATTTGCTCATCTTGCGTCTGAAAAAGAGGCCGAAGCATACTTAACTTCAGAACTTTTGTCACCGTGGGGAGTTTAAGTAAGACCAGATTAATTTGCTCAGGTGTACAAATTTTTGCCTCTACCTCACTAATTTCAGAAGCAGCGGGCAGGGACAAAAATTGGCTCATAATGCGGACTTGAATTCTCCACAGTTGTTGGAGTCAAAGATTAGACTCCAATAACCCCCTGCGGGTTCAAGTCCGCATCGCCAAACTGCTGCCGAACCGCGAAACACTGGAAAATCTAAAACTCTTTGTCACTTCATTCTTTCAGCATTTTCAGGTTTCATTCTCGAAATTGACAATCAATAAGGTTTCCAGGAATTTTTATTCCAATTTTATTTATTTTTTTCATTCGTGTTCCTACCCATTATGTACTGATGGAAAAGTGGGACAACAGTTGAAAAAAAAAACCTGATGCAAAACACTTAATTGTATTAAATATCCGGCACAAAGCGCCCTATTTGGCTTTGTTTTGATAGGGAACGCCGGCGTGCTTTAATTGGGGCAACTCAAAATGATTGCGTGTGTGTCTGAATTTTCGAACTGTCCGGAATCCCTATCTAGAAGTCTACACATATAGGTACCAATCACCTCCATGTAAGTCCATATAGTTTAGCGCTCACCATCGGAAAGGTAAGGCGTGCGTTAAACGTATGCCGCCCATAAAATGTTTATGTGGCACTCAAAATATTCGCAATTAAATTTTCATCAACCTTTCCAGCCGCGAGATAGGGCCCTGGCATATCAAAAGTCCTCGAACATTGGCGATATTTTAAAGGATTGGTTAACACAGGGCGCATCTAATTTCAACAGGGCTTGGTATGCAACTTCACGCCTCACACGAGTGTCATGATGTTTTGTGGCGCACGCTGCCATTGATTCCAAATGGTGCCCGAGATAAAAACGAACTTCCATGCTGTTCGAAGACTTTTGATATAAGCGGGTACCTATATGCCTGGGCCCTTTTACTGCCTGTATGCATAACCCGTCAAAATTCATCGAACGCATTGAAGTTTATAACAAACTCACGTGTCATTTACAGAATTTTTATAATCAGTGGCATGCAGTGTGCCCCTTAGAGCATCATGCATGATATTCGTGTGAGACGTGAAACTTCATCAACCCCAGTGAAAATTGGACGGTACCTGCATTGTTGGCCTGACCGTTGAAATTTCTCCTCTGTTCGAAGAGTTCTGGAGGACCCTGTCGTATGTCGATGACATATCCGCGATCCCGCAGCAAACCGTGCATTAATTTGCTGAGAAATCTAAATCATTAATCAACATTGAGTGCAAATACCGATATGTGTGTTTTGCGTGCGATTTCCATGTTGACGGAACCAAAAAACAATTGCAACAGGTCACGAACGGTTGTTGTGATTTCTTGCACGAATCAATTCGAGTCGGTAGAGGACGCCGGTCATTTAGCTCAGATGGGAAGTACACCCTCAAATGGAAGAAAAATCTGCTTGCATTTCCCGTTCAAATGAAGAAAATTTCGTAAAACTTAACAACCCTAGAGCTTAGTTTGGTCTACTCGTACACCAGCTGTAGCCAACCAAACTTGTTGTCGCCAAACCCAACCTTTTCAGAACCTAAACTTACCATAACCAAACCATACCAATCCTAATCAAACCTAACCAAACCACCTGACCAAACCTAACCAAACGTAACCAAGCCTAACCAAACCTAACCTAACCAAACGGAACCAAACCTAACCAAACCTCACCAAACATATAACCAAACGTAGCCAAGCCTAACCACACCCAACCAAACCCAGCCAAACCTCACCATACCTCACCAAACCTAACCAAAGCTAACAAGAAACGTAACCAAGCCCAACCAAACCTAATCAAACATCACCAAACCTAACCAAACCTAACCAAACCTAACAAGAAACGTAACCAAGCCCAACCAAACCTAATCAAACCTCACCAAACACAACCAAACCTAACCAAACCTAACAAGAAACGTAACCAAGCCCAACCAAACCTAATCAAACCTCACCAAACCTAACCAAACATAACCAAACCTAACAAGAAACGGAACCAAGCCCAACCAAACCTAATCAAATCTCACCAAACCTAACCAAACCTAACCAAACCTAACCAAACCTAACAAGAAACGTAACCAAGCCCAACAAACCTAATCAAACCCCACCAAACCTAACCAAACCTAACAAGAAACGTAATCAAGCCCAACCAAACCTAATCAAACCTAACCAAACCTAACCAAACCCAACAAGAAACGTAACCAAGCCCAACCAAACCTAATCAAACCTCACCAAACCTGACCAAACCTAACCAAACCTAACAAGAAACGTAACCAAGCCCAACCAAATCTAATCAAACCTAACCAAACCTAACCAAACCTAACAAGAAACGTAACCAAGCCCAACCAAACCTAATCAAACCTCACCAAACCTAACCAAACCTAACCAAACCTGTCCTTCACTGCCTGTATTGTTTGCTGTCAACCAAACGGCAGGTGTCCGCCGATTGCATGTTGGCAACCAACGGCTGCTTGATTCGCCCAATTTGTGCCTTCTTACATTCTTCACACGCATGCTGCGGTAATAAAACGCCCTTCTTTTACAGCTTTAGCCGGCAACCCCTCTGTATTCAATAACGTTCGTCCGTAGGTATATGAAGGCAATGTGGCCTATAAAAAAGTTTAATTGCTCCGTGAGCTTGCACGCGTCGTTAAAATCTGACATTCCATTTGCATTTTCCAGCAACAATAAATTGTGAAATGCAGGCAAGTTGTCTTGGGGTTGGGTTTACAAAAAACCAGGGGAGGCTCATTTCTGTGACCATTTGCAATGTAAGCATTTAGCAGTATCCAATTTGAGCAAAGTAATTAGAACAGTTTGCACTGAAATTCAAGGTCGCCAAAATCAGTTTCATGTGTGTCAATAGGTATACGGTTTTGGCGGAATTAGCTGATATCCATATGGAATTGGAAGAACCTCCAACCTATGGCCGTCTTTGATAAATCATTGGTATGTTCAGAGGAAAATGAAACAGGTATTTTAGCTCGCAAGGCGCTCCATTCAGTGATGGTCCTGCCAAGGAATGAGAACTTGACATGAGCCCTTTTCCCAAAGATCAATTGGCTCACTCATTCTGTGCGGCTGGTGAATGCTCATCTCATATAGAGCCGACTTGTTTTTCTTTGTTTGGTTTTCTGATTTGATTTCTTCCATCCATCCTTTCGTTATCTATTTTTATTCAGGAATCTACACTGAAAAATGGGTCACTAACGAAGGTGCCATTCTGCAAATGAAGACATTGGCCCATCGCCACTTTACCAGGGTCATCTTGACGGAAATTTCCCTCCAGAACAAAGGTCAGAATCATGTTTTTTATGTTGTATCCTTTATACAATGTCATCTTTGTGACGAAACGGCAAATAAACAATTGAAAGTTGGAAAAGTTGGAATGTAAAACTCATGTTTTTGAAGATGACAGATGAATTTTCCCATAAATATGCTTCGGCATGTCTTATTTTGCCTCAATCAGCAACCTCAATCGGCTCATCCCGGTAGGGCAACCAGGCAAAAAGGCACCTTGTCTTGGCATCTATATCTGACTGGTGATTCGGGCACATTCGTTCGAAATATTTTGTCAGCGCCATGCTCTATACACGCATTTGATGACTCAGCACCAAAAGTTTGTTTATCCCATTTTCTGAAAAAGAAGCTGCGTCAAGGCGAGATTTCCGCTGTTTAATGTCGGGGCAAAAGGCGTCATTTCAGGTTTTCGCGGGGGCATCCTCGGGAGCTTAGCACCGACCCAGTCGGGGGTCCAGCCATGGCGGGGTAAAACACTGGGCGGAGCCCCTGCCCGGCGTCTGGCAGCTGAAGCCTCTAGAAGCTTAAGAAAGTTTGAAATTTGGAGTTCATTTTCGGTGCAATATACGTTTTGAGGCATGCACCGAAATGAACTCCAAATTTCAAACTCATTCCCACCAGGAGCACCAAAAGCACGACAGGGGTTCAAGCGACGCGATATATAGGGGCATTTTTGTCAGAGGGCGGTCGCCTCCTGCCCACCGACATAACGACCCTGGTTGGAGCTCTGAAAACGGGAGGACCTCAGGAAAACATTAACAACTCAAAATCTCCGTTTTCTCAAATTCTTTGTGTGACAACAAGTGATTTGCTCAAGTGATTTACTCAAGTGATTTACTCAAGTGATTTACTCACGCAAATTACTCAAGTGATTTCGCAAGTCGTGTGGCATTTAAACTATTCCCATATATTTAGATTCACTTGTCATTTCATTATCAAACGGAGCATTCAACAACACGGGAGACGTTGTCTTTCAACCCGAGCAAAATCTTACAGCCGCATCAGGACTGGCATCCGGTCAACCAGGCGAATTCCAGGCAAAATTTCAACAGGGTGAAACAAACGAAACTGAACACGAGACCTATCAGAAGGAAAAGACGAAGGTGTTCACGTACTGGACTGACGTAAGTTGTCAACACAAGATTGTTCGAGTAGAAAGGTATGGAAAAATTGAGGATACTCTCGCTGCAATGGAGCATGCTTTGTGACGAACAATTGACAGACAACTTGAAATTGCGGGCAGGCACGATTTGAATTGCGAGTTCGACGGTCGGATCAGCCTCAGGGTAACTTCTCCCATTGAGTGGCCGAAGGGTGAAGCACCGACCTTATAGGTCAGGAATAATCTTTCTTTATTTGAATACAATAAATGCCAAGTGAATAAAATACAATAATGTTTGTATGAGGCAGCCCATTTCAAAGTAAGCGACCTTTTATGGATTTCAAGTGTATCAAACTCTGAAATTCAAGTTGACGCAGAAATTCAACGACCCCGCAGCTCTTCGGGGTTGGGTCTCGAAGCCGCCAGGGGCGGAGCCCCTAGTTTAAAACCGCCCCACATTCTCATATTCCCCATACATATATCCCCCATATTCCCCACATAATTTTCCAATTCCATCGGTCTGTTGCTGCATTTTTTGCTCTTTGCTCTTTGCCCTTTTCAGGTTGTCAATGACTCCACGATCACGATATCAGAGAACACTCCCTTGTTTGTCATCTATTCCGCTGACACAGCCCAACACTTGGCCAGGGAAGAATTCGAAGAGGGTTAGACATATGCGACTGATTGTCTTCTGTTTTGGATGTATAGTGGCGGCAGAATTATTGTACTCACAAATGCAAAAAATTCTGATTGTGTAGAATTTGGCAGAAAGTCCATGCTGCAGAAATTAAAAAATCCAATTTTGTGACCGAGGTCAAAATCTAACTCCTCTAGAAATCTTTGTAGATACGCTTGAATTTCTACCATCTGCATGAGAGTCAAAAGAAAGAAAAAAACGTTTCGGAGGCAATAGTTAAATGGGAAAAACATGTATGAATCCACTATTTCCGCACGCTGTGTCGCACACATACAGTCCAAAGCAGCTGAGAGAAATAATTGGTCATTGGTCAGTTTGGTTCAGTCAATTGGTCAGTTCATTGCAACTTGTGCAAGGATGCACCTCGAGTCCGTTTTCCCTCCTCCGTTCTCGTTCGAAGCTCTGACAGCCATTTTCCCATATGTAGTCGATGATCGCGTTCATGGCCATGCTGAAAACTTTTGCCTTCTCGATATTGTTCTTGCAGGCCACTCCGGGTCCGGTGGCAGGGAAAGAGCGGACTGAGAAAGAATCGGACTGAGGTTGAATTTTCTCCATTTTGAGGCGGACGTTTTCCACTTCACCGTGTTAGGTTGGTTTAGGTTAGGTTAAGGATAGGTTAGGACAGGCAAAATGCCACTCTGCGAAAATTCCCTCCAAAACTCCCTCCCGGCCTTAGTCGGCATTTCTATAACCTCAATCCACTTCTGCCTCTGTCCACTTCTGCCCCAGTCCATTCTATCCCAGTCCCACGATCCGGCCCTTCATGACGATGTGAGGCCCGGCTAAAATAACCCATCTTTGACGACTCCTTTTTGTCAGGCCGTAGAAGGTCAACCAACATTCTACAACCTATGACCTCTGCCCTCTTGCAAAATTTGCCAGAAGCGTTTCTTGGAAACTGGGTAAACCACACATCATGTGGTTTAAAAAGAAATGGTTTTTGTGATGTACCTACTGTGAAGTTAACGTCCAAAGCGGGGTTGACTTTAACGTCAGTTGGCCGAAAAGCCCAGCAATTTCGGTTTCCCGTCATTCTAATACCTCTTGAGGAGATGTCGCTGGTATTATGCGAATTCAAAAGACGGATGCATCTTTCAATGCAACACTGGAAAAGGAATAAGCGTTGTGCATAGAAATTAAATTTTCACAACACAAATCTGTCCATTGAATTGACTTTTGAGTTGAACCTCATTGTCACTGGGGAATTTTCGAGTGTTGATATCTTGTTGCTAGGTAAGCACAAATTGCGCATCGGGATTTCTGACCTTTGGTTATTTGATTCCTCAATCTATAATTTCAGTGCTCAGGTTGACGAAGGATAACCCAGCCTCACTCGTAGAATCTCACGCAGCAATTTGGCGCAAAGAATGGGAGAACGCAACCATTAAGGTGGAGGGTAACAAGAAATTGGTTAGCACATTTTTAATTTTCTTTGCGTTTCAGCTTTTGTCGTTAAATATTCGAATTTATTCTTTTTATTGCGGGAAATATCTTGGTACAACCACCGAAACAATAATGACTCCCAACAGATACAAGCCCCTACATCTTGACAAATTCATTTGCTTTCATGCTGTGCAGGTTGCGTTTTTGGCTTTGTGATGCAAGATTTCCGAGATCTCTTGTCATTTTGGTATTGCGGCCTCATTTTCACAGAGAAACGTGGTAGCAGACGTGTTACTATTTCTTTCTCATCGAATACTCAACACCAGTTCTCCACTTATTGACACAGAATATTTCTCTTGCGATAACCGCGTCAAAATTGAGTGATAGCCACACAATCGCAAGTGAAAGACTCTTTAGATTTGTGAAATTTCCCTGCAAAAAAAACACCTTGCACCCATATCTTGCACTGAAAACGCCACATAGCTCCCTCACCCGCAACGTGGTAACACCCAATCGGAACCTTTTCGTTCTAAATTTTCTCCCCAATTTGTTTCAACAGGTGGCCTATGTCTTAAGATATTCAACCAATTGAGACAGCTCAAAGCTTCTAAATCCTGCGGCCCAAATTCTGTTCCGAACAAACTTCCGAAATTCATTGCTGGTATACTCGCACCCTTTTTGGAAGTACTGTTTATAAAAATGTTTGAATCTTCTTGCATACCTGATGATTTTAAGCTGTCAACTATTATCCCAATATTAAAGCGCGGGAAACCGCCTTCCGATCCCCTTTCTTACAGACCGATTTCCCTCCTAAACAGCTGCAGCAAATTATTAGAGAGGCTCATTCACCAGGAAATTCTTGAATTCTGCCACTCAGTGGAACTACTGTCTCCTTGTCAACATGCGTTTCGCCGAGGGTATTCCTGCACAACTCAGCTTCTGGAATTTGTTCAGGATGTCGCTCCGTCCCTTGAAGTAAAAATTCCCGTGCATGCTGTTCTTATTGATTTTACTCAAGCTTTTGACCGCATTCCGCATCCACTGCTTTTGTCAAAGCTCCGTTCATTTGGGCTCCCTCTCTCTCTCTTATCTCACTGGTGGAAAATTACCTATACAACCGGCACTTTGTTGTGTCCGTTAACGGGACAAATTCCCGTTCGTCCAAAGCTGTGAAGTCTGGTGTTCCTCAAGGCAGCGTTCTTGGACCTGTTCTTTTCATTCTATACATAAATGACCTTCTTCTTGGCGTCAACAGACCTTCCAAGGATCAGAATGTTTGCCGATGTCATCATATACACACCATGCGTCCCGAGAAGACATTGAGAAACTGCAGGCTGATCTTGCCTCTGTCGATTCCTGGTGTAATAGGTGGGGAATGGCAACCAACCCGGCAAAATGTGTCTGGGTTGAATTTGCGCGAACTATCACTAATGGCAGAACTCCTTACTTTCCTGCATTTTATAACATTTCTGGCCAATCAATTTCTTACTCCTCAGTTGTTAAATATCTCGGTGTTCACCTTGACAGCAGGCTATCCTGGAGCCACCATATCGATACGGTTGTTTCTAAGGCACGCAAAACCCTCGGTTATATCACGAGAAACCTTGGACATGCCTCAGTGAAAGCTAAACTCCTCGCTTACAAAACTTTTGTTCTGCCGCAGTTAGAATACGCGTGCGAGGTCTGGGATCATTTTCTTGTGAGCCACATTCAGGCTTTGGAACGCGTACAACGCTTCGCAGCACGACTAATTTTTGCTGATTTCAATAAAAACACAAATGTAACAAATTTTCTCTCTACGCTAAATCTCATCGCCCTTGCTGAGCGTAGGAAATCGAGACGGCTTGAATTATTTTCTAGCATCGTGTCCTCGCGATCTCAGCTGCGCCTACCACCCTCTTTCACGCTGCTCAATGAAATGCGCCGAACTCATTCTAACGCCCAAGTTCGAGGTCCCACAATTCGATTTAATCCTTATTTCCACAGTTTTTTCCCACGAACCTCCAGGGATTGGAATGCCCTTACTCGACCTTTCATGCATGCCATTCAGCGCAACGTATAGGTCTGATTCTTATTGCTCCATGGTTAACACCGAGTCAACTTTTCAATTTTCCTTTTTAGTCACTTTTACCTGCATTTGCAATTTTTTTCTCTCTTTCCTGTCACGAGACTCCTGGATTTACCTTCATTTTTTCTTCTCTTTTCTTCTCTCTCTCTCTCTCTCTCTCTTTCACAGTGATTTTCCATCTGCATTGTTTTTTACCTTTGACGTGTCATACCATTTGACTAGAAATTAAAATAATAATAATAATAACAAAAATCTTTGACATCGCGATATCCTTTGTTCTGTTTTGACTTCATTGATTCTTTATTTACATTCCTCAGCAACAGACCATCTATGCGAGCTTGTATTACATCCTCAGCTCCTTGCCGAGTGATCCGAAACAGGTTTTCAGAGAGCAAAATCAGTTTTATGGCCTAAGTCCTGGAAGTCTGGCCTACGGTGGCTTGCTGGAAGATTACGAAGGTCAGAAAAAGACGTTCAACTAAAATCGGGATTTTGCTAGTGTCGGCTGTTTCTGGCAATTTTCCTTTGTTGTTCCACAAAAACGATTTTTGACTGGATCTTGATGTTGACTTGTGCAGCTGTCAGCGATGGGATCGACTTTAGCATGACGGAACTTACCGATTATAAAAGGTCGAAGGCCATCCCATAGGGGACTCAGAGGCCTGTAACCTCCTAAATCTAGGTTTCTTGTTTCGCTAAGGTGCACTGCAATGCACATAGTTATCCGAAATACCATGACCTTCGGGAGTGGCTCGCGATGCACCACAGGACGCCTGACCTCTTACCCTTTCACAAAATGTCTTGAATGGAGGTGCAGCCAACAGACCTTAAATTGTAGGGCCCACAATGGCCCACAGTGCCCCAATGGCCTACAGCGGCCCACAATGGCCCACAGTGGCCCACAATGGCCCGCAGTGCCCCAATGGCCTACAGTGGCCCACAATGGCCCACAGTGGAACAAAACATTGTTTTTAAGTCCCAGAAAGGTCTTCGTCCCACATTAGTCCCATGGCTGTGGATTTTATTTGACAAATTTTAAAAATTCAATTTCTCTAGCCATTGGTTCAATTTTATCAACTTCCAAAGTCACAATATTGAAACTTTAGCCTTCATTCTGTTGACTGAGTCATCAACAGGCAAAGGGATGATAACCTATAGAATGACTATCAATTGCTTCATGTTTCTTATTTCTGTTTCCTTTTGCATGTTAGCAAAATCTTCTACAAGATAATGAAATATGTTCCGAAGAATATTTCGGTATCACAGGTCGAGGGGTTAATTTCGTGTTCTTATAGTTTGCCCAAAAATATTCATAAATGTCCCAACACAGATTTTCAATGATTGTCGTGAGTTGCGCTGATCCATCACTGTAATGGAAAAGAAAAATGCGCATAGTTGGAGCTTTCAGCACACAAGGAAAACTATTCGAAGCGGGAAATATCCCCAGAAGTCCACCGACTCTATTGAAGCCGTAAAGATGGAGATATGTTTTCTGTTCGGCAATATAGTCAAGGTGCATAATGAAGCAGATTTGGATTTCGAGATTTCCCTCCAAAAAGTTAAATCCGGGAATAATAGTTATGCATCTTTAGCTTTGTCCTCATGGGTAGCAACTTCCAGCTTGTGTAGAGTGGTCAGCCTGTGGAATGTGTGGCAACTCATTTTAAACTTTACAACTTAGAAACTTTACAAATTAGGGAGTTTGTAACTTAGGGACTTTACAACTTTACAACTTCGGGAGAGCCCTTGATGTTTGTCCCATTCTTTTGCTGACGAATGTTTCACTCAAATTGACTTTACATGATTGCAATGCAATTATTGTTCAAGTGCACGCAACCATCGAGATTGGCTTTTTTTCCGTTGCAACCAGAGCAGGTAAATTTCCCTATGACCGCACTCAATTGGGGTTAATAAAAAATGCACTGTTTTCTTATGCACCGATAGTTTGAGCTGCCTTGGTTTAACCACATTTCAATGCTGCATGTTGTTTCGCCGTGGTTCTGCCCACAACCGCACAAATACACGGCTATAAATTCAAACTATGCCTTATTTTCGCAGGTCACAACTTCTGGGACACTGAGATTTGGATGTATCCCAATGTTCTCCTATTTTGGCCCGAGCGGGCAAAGAGTTTGCTGGATTATCGAGTCCTAATGTCGGTTGTGGCCAAGGATTTGGCTGCAGAAGTGGGCTGCAAAGGAATTAGGTTGGTCTTCCAACACCATCTATTTTGAATTGAACGAATCTATATTTTAGTGGAGAACCCCTTGTCAATTTGGAATGCAAAAATACGAAACATATTCGACACATAATAAAATTGCAGCAACATGTCTAAAATGAGCTGATTAGCAAGCCTTTGCTGAAAGATCGAGGCGCTTAGAGGAAGGTCAAAAATTGACTTATGTAATTGGTTCCACTCATCAACTGTTCTTACCATGAAAGAATATTTTCCGACGTCCATTTTAAAACTCAACAGTTTTATCTTGCAAGCATGAACAAGACGGAATAAAAAATTGGGCTGTTCCATATATCCAAAAAAGGTTCACCCCAAATTTTTGAAAAATTTGAAATTTTTGAATTTTGTTTTTTTTGAATGTTTGATTTTTTTGTTTGATTTTTTGCTTTGTGGTGAATTGCTTTTTTGCCATGTCGTGTTCCCAACGGTAACATATGCATCTGTTGTCTAAGGGAAGATGCCGGTCTGTTGGAAGGTGCCCCCAAAAGTTTACATTTTTAGCAATTTCGGCTTTTTGCCTTTTTATCGTTGTACAGGTGTATACCCATGGGTACCACAAAGGCTCCAGCCCCACCAAGCGTCCTGGCGAGGCCATCAATCTCTGACGAATTGTTTCCAACCACAGTTTTTCCTGGCTATGTCCATCCTATCCAACAGTTAGAACGGATAGTTTTTCCATTCGAATTGCCAAATTTATGTCAAAAAGTAATCCAAAATATCATTTTAGAGGTAAATTTCGACGATTTTTGTTTCATCCGGTCATTCTCGACTGAGTTTCTTTTACAAAACACACAATATAAATATTGCGCTATAGCGCAAATTTCTGTCATTTCATTCTGAAAATGTCTTCACCCAATTCGAAAAAAGATTTTTGTCATGGGTTTTCTGTCAGAAAATCAAATTCACCTTTGCAATTTATTGATCTGCTGTTATTATGGCCTTTTTTGGAAATTCTGGTGAAATAGAAGCGTGATTTTTCGAAGAATACGATACCTTGCAACGAAAAATCTACACAAAACGCTTTTTATAAAAAGCGTTTTGAGCAGATTTTCTGAATCGTATTTTTAGGTATCGTGGCTTCGAAAAATCACGCTTCAATTTCAGCAGAATTTCCAAAAAGGCCATAATAAAAGAAGCTCTATAAATTGCAAAGGTGAATTTGATTTTTGATTTTCTGACCGAAAAACCCATGACAAAAATCTTTCTTCGAATCCGCTGAAGACATTACGTTTTCAGAATGAAATGACAGAAATTTCGAAGTTGTAAGCCCATCAATTCTGGAACATACGAAACCTCAACTGTGGCCTGAGATGTCTCAACCGAAGAAACGCAAATGACTGTTTGTAATCGGTGATCACAAATCTTTGTCGCTTTTACCGGTTTTTCAGCGAAAATTGCAAATTGATACGGGTTGAGTTGTCACATTGTGCAGTGCGACTAAAAAACCCGCGTCAGAACGGACAGATGTTTTGCATCACACTTTTTAATATCGTCTGTCCAAAACAGTTTGTCACTTGCAACAATGTGCAGAAGAGAACAGGGGAACATTGACCATTGCCCATTGTTGCGACTGCAAATCTACTTTGGACAGACGATGTGAAAAGTCTGATGCAAAAATGTGTCCATTCTGATGCGGTTTTTTGTCGCACTGAAAAAGTCTGGTCGGTCTGATGTGGCTTAAGTTGCTGTTTTTCGATTTCACGGACGTTTTGATTTCCTGAAACTTTGATTTTTTGATGCAAAAACTTGACTGGAGAAAATTTGAAATGTCGCACTGCTCTCATCTTAACGTAACTCTTCCATAAAGATTTCCATGGGAAAGTGCCTTCACTGGAAGTGAGACCACTCAGCCTTGTTGCCCTGAAGTAGCCGAATTTCAGCACCACATCACAGGGAGCATAGCATTCGCTTTCAGACAGCTTATTGCAGTGACCAGGGACGTTGCGTGGCTGAACAGGAAGTCAAGTGTTAACCAAATGTCCCCCCTGGATGTTATTAGAGGCATGGCCGAATTCTGGGCCAGCAGAGCCGAATTCAACGAAACAACAAAGATGTATGATATAAATCGTAAGTTTTTAACTGAATTATAGACGCGATTCCGATTTGACGTTATTCCGGTTAAACGTAAAATCAGACCAAATGAAAAGCCGCACACCCATGTACTTGTTCGTAAAATTTCATTGCCATTTCTGAGGTTTTCCTTGCAATTATTTATGTCTGAAGAACCCATCCACACCCGGAAACTTATGACACCATTGGCCATTTGCTGTCATGTTTTGAAATGTAAAAAATTGGTTACTTTTTCATCAATTCATAATTCAATATTTTAGCAATTCATGAATTCAAATATGCTTGCACCATATGTGCTTTCACGAAGTATGATCTAGGCCTAGGCCAGCTCCATGATTTCGGAGTTGTAATCTATCCCATGGGAATGAAAAATGCAAACTTTTGATGATTTGAAACTTTTGCATTGATGCCACGGTATTACCTCACCTTGAACATGCGTCTGTTCTTTGGAACCCATTCCATGTTTCTCAATCTGACGCAGTTGAGAATGTGCAACGATTGGTTGCCAGAATTATTGCTGTTCTGTGATCGCCCACTGTCGGTGGAGAGATGTGGTCCTGCCACTTTACCCGGTATTTTAAAAAACCGGGTGTTTCGTTTCATCCTGAATTGCGGGTATTTTGTTGGAGCCGCTTTTGTCGGAGAGATCTGGTCTGGGTAAAGTTACGGGTAAAAGAATACACCGTCTTCTTTACCCTGAATTGCGTGTTTTTCATTTGGATTTTGCGTGTAAAATGGCGCCTTTCACCTTCGGGTAATGCGCAAAATGAGCACATCTCTCCGGTTGAAATAATCCCTGGTAAAAGCCTTTCCCGGTATTCTGTCTTACCCGGAATTACAAACACCGGGTAAAATGCAGACCAGATCTCACCAAATACCCTGGACTGCAGCACTTTATCCGCAATTGCGGGTTTACCCTGAACCACATCTCTCCACTGTGTGTCATATCCGTGTTTACGCACTTACGCTCCGTTAAATACTGATCGGATCTTTTTTTATTCCAGGCGTTATGCCACCTGACGAGGACCATTACAACATAAGCAATTCCATTTATACAAATGTCGTCGCTGGATACGCCATTTATTTTGCCAAGTACGTTTTATCAATTTATTCTTTTATTTTTTTTTCAATTTCATAAAATCTATTCACCTGATTGTTTTTCATTTTCTCATTGTCTTGCTTCTTTTTCGCTCTCGTATTTTATTCTTCCATGCTTTCTTTATTGTTTTCGACGAATAAGAAAATTGCAGGAAAAACGTTTTTTTTGCATAGTGCAGGCCGACATAAAAAGGGTATATTTCGAGCACGGTGTTCTTACACTGAAACCACAAATTGTCCTCCAGGTTGCATTTGGGGTAATTCTCAACTGATTGCTCCGCTTTTGCGTCATCGGCCGAGAAGACGAGCAACGAAATGACCAATCTAACAGACTTTATTCTCCCCATGGAAGTCGGGATCTATCTCCACCGATGCTGATTTGCAATATTTTTATTGACACCCAGCCCAGCGCAGCCACAGTTCATGCGTTAAACCAAGACCACACTATATTCTAAAGACCTGATTCTTTTTCATTTTTTGCATTGTTGCATGATGGACACAATTTATCAAACCCTGATGCCAGCTATAAGAGGGCCTTTCATGAGGCCATAATTTGGCGTCGTTCAGAATGGATTCTTAACGATGGTGTCAGACGTGGTGCTTGATGATCGCGTTTGCGAACTTCTCCAAGAAGGCCTACAAAAAATCTGACAGCCCATTTAACTCCGCCAGGGAGTCATTATTGTTTAAGTGACTGTACTTATTTTACAGTCACCATTACAGATTGTTCTGATGTCATACCCGCCTTGTTTACACTTGGGCTGCTGGAAGAAAATTTAACAAAAAAGTATTCTTGCAGCTTTTTGCCGTTTGGCCTTGCAGCCGAGGCTTATTTTCTCGGTGGAAGGGACACAAAAACTTGACTTTTTTCAAGCAGGGTGTCTATTTTTTGTTAAGTTTGTAAACCTACTTGACCAATATTCCTGTTTCCGGATATCTTGACCGTTTTGACGAAAAAAAGATATAAGATTTTGTCTACTGGATATCTTTGATGGGGCTGGATTGCACGATCGGAAAAGATCCCATTTCCTGCGTTCTGTTCCAAAACGCTCTGGTTAAACATCATACCCATAGCTGCATTTTCCATCAGCATACACTGATCATCTGTTCCTTTTCGCAATCTGCTTTTCAGGTACGCCCACTGCCTTGCGAAAAGCGCAGAAGACATTCCATCCGAGTGGCTGTCAGTAGCCAAATATCTGGCCTTGCCATTTGATCCGAAGAACAGTTACCACCCTGAGTACGATGGCTATCAGAAAGGTTCGTGTGGTGAGCGCGGAGGCTCACATTTACATTTAGGTGTTGATTTTATGAATATTTGGTTGGTATAGGTTAAAGGTTGGGTTCAGTTTGTTTGGCATGGTTAGGGCAGATTATTGGCTAAATTAGACTAGTCACACTCTCCGAAGAAAGGGATCAAAATTTGACCCAAACCACTGGGTCAAAAAATATTGGGTCAAATGCACCAAATGTTGGGTCAAAAATTGACATATTCGTTGGGGTCAAATTGACCAAAAGTTGGGTGATTTTTCAATTGAAATAAAATGGTAGTTCTTCTGAATTTTTTCGATCACTGACACATGAAACAGGTTGATAATCTGCAAATCCATAATTTGTATGCAGTGGTGTCAAATGTGTTGGCATTTTGCGGCCTGACAACACGCATGAATTTTTTGCCCAATATTGGTTCAAATATTTGACCCAAAGATGAGTCAAAACGTTGGGTCAAGTGTTCTAGAAACAGTACTGTAGATGGAACCACATGTCGGATCTGAAAAATCAGTCGAAATAATGATCAGATTACATAATGTTCCCGCGGTCTTATGGTGTTTCTGTGCATTCGGGCACCACCTTACTGCATTGTAAAACATTTTTCTGCAGCGGATCCCGCTTCAGGCCAATGGTTGCCGCGGGTGTTTTATCAGGCACTCACATTTTGTAAACGAAGGATTTTGACGTTACGGTTTTGACGCAAATTTCGAAAATAATTCAGTTTCCATGTGCAACTCAAGTTCTTTAGCCAACATGAGGTTGACTGGAGTTTCCCGATTTCCTCATGGGATCTCACTGATCATCAGTAGAGATCTCCAATATTACCTCGGTCTCGTTGAGACTTGGTATTTTGGAAAATCTTGATGTTAAACAAAGATGAATTTTATCAATGCAATCGTGGTTTGTGATTTGTTTGAACTGAATTGTCGTCAAAAACCACCAAATTGGAAGATGGACATTTTCCAGTTTGGAGTGATTTTAACGCTAAATTTGCACAAAAATTTGACCCAACAAATGGGATCAAACTAATGACCCAACATCACTGGGTTAATTTGACCCTCTTTCTTCTGGCTCATATATGACCCAGCGGTTGGGTCAAATTTGACCCAACTTGGGTCAAATTTGATCCCTTCCTTCAGAGAGTGCAGGAAAGGTTCGGTCAATAATTATTCAGTTTGCGCTATTTTGCAAAGACCGCCCAACCACCCGGAACCAACGGAACTGTTTTTACCCCAGGATCGAACCGAACTGCAAATCCAATTGAACCACCGGAGCCTGTTATGCCACCGGAACCACTCCAACCTGTTTTCGCATCCGAACCAAAGTTGCATCACCGCGCGGTTTGGGTGGCTCAGGTGCGAAAACAGGCTCCGGTGGTTCCGGCGGGTTTGCGATTTGGGTGTATCCGGTGGTAAAACGGCGGCTCAGGTGGTTCGAGTGGCTCCGGTGGTTCGTATATAGTAGGGCGGCATTGTCTACAGTTACCGTTATTTTTCTCACTTACAACACACGGATAGGCAAGCACATTAAGCTACAACTGCAGCAGCGGCTTTAACCGCGCTGGTATGCGGCCATAAAAACGAGCGTTAAAAAACAACCTCGGCGATCTGATGTTGGTATCGGAAATGTATATGCCTCCAGAAGCCACAAGTTTTAAGATTTTGATTTTTTTCTCAATTTCCGATTGGTTTAAAATTGATGTGGCATTCATGATGTGGCATTAATTGATTGAAAATTGATGTGGCATTAATAATGACGATGTTTCCCTCTCCTCGCTTAGCACCCGAAATGGTTGGATAATCAAACACTCTTACAGACGGCGGTCCAACCCGCCCGTTACGCTGTGCATGATAGAACATCCGGACAGTTTTCAGAATCAACCCGCCCGCGTCACGCTGTGTATACGTCCGGAAAATCTTCATGAAGTATCACCAAAACAGATGAAAATTGTTTCATGGGAGTAGGGAGTTTTTTCTCCGGTCCGCTTTGACCGGTTTTTCTCCCTGCCCCGCAGGAGCTCACAGTCTGATATAACAAAACCTCTAGATTCCTTGCAGTAAACTTATTTTTCTGTACTTATTTTGTTCCTACAAACATGTGAAATCATCAAGTAAGCCGATGTTTGTTCGCTGGAAACTTATTTTCTGTACCAAATATGCACCTACCAACAGGTGAAATCATCAAGCAAGCTGATGTGGTTCTTTTGGGATACCCTCTTCAGTATCCAATGGACGATAGTATCCGAAGGAATGATTTGGCAGTCTACGAGGATATCACCAGAGCTTCTGGTCCAGCGATGACCTGGTCAATGCACGCAATTGGCCATTTGGAAGTTGGACAACCAACGAAAGCAACAGCCCTCTTCGAGAAGAGTTATGCACCCTACGTCAGGGAGCCGTTTAAGGTATAACTCAAAAGCTTTGAAACTCCGTTTGGAATGGCATTCGTTGGAAATTTTCAATGCACTTCCTTTATCTCGCGCTCCCTGCCTCTCCTCCCTCACCCGCTGCTTCTATTCTCTCCTCCTCCTCTCCTCCTCCC
>JASGXE010009193.1:0-27184 GCA_030068105.1 Sinentomon sp. SZTP_YWyxl
GCTTTGTCGACTCTTGCGGCCAAATCAAAACAAAACTTTTTGACATTTTTGGAAACTAATTCTTCGCAGTTGGCTGAAACGATTTGGTAAAAATGGAGGATCCGCTAACCATAAGATTTGTGTATTCTGGCGGTGTTTTTTTGCTTCGAAAAACAGTGCAGATTATTTAGTTACATCTGTTACATCATTCCGAAAAAGGCCGAATGGGTCTATGCTCGACTGTACCAAAAGGCGATTCGCTTGAATGTGACTGTACCAAAAGGCGATTCGCTTGACATGTATGTGAGTGGGTGTTGATCTGTGCTGAAAATCGGATTTTAAACCCCAAAAGTAAGAAAATCTTACGCCTAACTATTTCGAGCGCTATGCAAATTCTTATATTTACGATAATGCGTGTTGCATAGCAGTTTGTTTCTAAGGGGCAGTTATCTGTTTCAATTATTTTCTCGAACAATGAAGGGTGTTTCGCTTTTTCTGCGCGCGCGCGTCATTGAACGCCGCCACCTGCTTTTTTCATTTATAAAGTTGTCCCATGGCTCAGCGATTGCTCGCATTCATGATTTTTTTATTTTTGTGGTTAAATTGAAAGAGCGAGATGGTTGAGCAGTTGAGGTACTGGTTATTAGCCCTTAATGTCGGGGTAGGTGTGAAGAGACAAATATGGGGTGACATCTCCATAGGTCAGCAAAATTAAAGGTCCTGGTTTGGCGGTTGGAATATCGCGAAAATTGACATGGACGCCGCAAAGGCATCTGGGCCCTCCACTGAATTGTCTTCGATAATCAAACAGAATCTTGCATTTCCCATTTTTTCGCAGCATGTGTTGATGCTGTCTGGCGGCGAATAATCACAAAGGAAATGCATATGAAATTGCGTTGCATCAAAGACGCCAGAAATCTGATCGAAACCTATTAACCCGACTCGGTTTACTGATGCAATAAGCATGATTTTCCAAAAAAAATCGGTTCAAAAAATGCAGGCGGTGCCATTCTTTTTTCCAAATGAAGCACTCAAAAATGAAAATCTGAGAAATCAGCGATTGAAATCTGAGTTTCTGTTTATTGTCGCTGAATTTTGCTGCACATGATATGGAGGCAGTTTCGGGTGTCGAAAGCATTTGATATGACTTCCGCCAACCCCAGCAACGTTTGTTTTGATTTTTGTCGCGATTTGTCAAGCCAAATTATAAGCCTAATGCGCCGGTGGCAATTTTTGACAAAGAGTTTTGGAATCCGTCAGATATGGCTCGATTTCTCTCTGGAGACGAAATTTCGGAGGCCCTGGATAAGGCGCCAGCAACACCAGTGAGTGACTAAGACAGCGATATTGGTGATAGTGATGACGGAGATCGATTTTGAGAGTCACGAGGGTGATCCGAATGTGGAGGAAATGGAAGTTGAGTGTGTCCATTCTCAAGATGGGGCAGTTTCGGGTGACACTTCCGTCATCCATGCAGTAATCCCTGTAGCTGTGTCTGCAGGCATCCGTCTTGATCTTCCTTGAACCATTCCTATTTCTCTTCCTGCAGCCGTCCCTCTGCAAGATCCTGCAGCCGTCCCTGCGCCAATTCCCACCGCCGTTCTTGTGCCAGTTCCTCCAGCCGTATCTGTGCCAGTTCCTGCCGCCGTTCCTACCGCCGTTCCTGCCGCCGTTCCTGCCGCCGTTGCTGTGCCAGTTCCTGCCGCCGTTCCTGTGCCAGTTCCTGCACCCATCCCGGCTGCCGTTCCTGCTGCTCCAAACCGGCATCAGTGGCATCCAACCACAGTAAATGACACCCCAGCAAGGTTTTTGTTCACCAAACCACTGGTAATAGTCAGACCAGGAATCGTCCAGAAGCCTTTGTTTTACTTTGAACAGTTTATAACTCCCGATATTTTGGGTCTCGTGGTTCGAGAGAGAGACAGGAGCCACCACCAATGGTTTATCAGTAGCTACTCCCAACCCACCTGACCCGGACAAATCCAGACAAAAACAATGGGAAGACATCACAGAGTTTGATTTTCTGACATTCCTGTCAGTTTCATTGCTTATGGAACACGAGAGAAAAGATGAAGTTCGGGACTATTGGTCCACTCGTGAGCTGCTGGCATCACCCTTCATCAAAAAGAGTATGCTCAAAGACCGCTACTTTGAAATCATGCGTCACCTCAGATTCGTGAACAATGAGCAACCACCTGCTGGTCACAACACAGACCGCTTTTGGAAAATGAGGGACGTGATCAGAATGTTCAACGAGAACTTTTTATCCAAAGCAGAGTTGACAGAAGCCCTTGCCCTTGCCTTTGATGAAGTAAAGTTGAAGGGAAGGGTAGGATTCAAGCAATATATCCCTCAGAAACGGAAACAGTGGGGGGTCAAGATCCACAAAGTTAGCGATTCGTCCGGATACACTCCACAAATGAAAGTGTATCAAGGCAGGGATCCTCAGGCTGCTCAAACCCCAACGAAAGAACCATTACAACTTTGGTACTGTAAAATGGTGGAACAATTTGACGGTCTTCTGGACATGTTGAATTCATGATAACTGGCAATATTCTGTCCAAAGCAACTCACGTGGATCTTGACTGCAGGAAGAATGCTTTCTGTACTTTCATAAAAAAAGGTAGATACCAACGTTCTAGATGAATTTTTTTCTCCTGAACCGCTGGTCCGATTTTGACGATTTTTGCGTCAAACGACGCGGATGAATGAGATCAGATGGGGTTAGGGTCATGCCAGGGGGGTTGAGAGTTGTCAGAAATCGTCTACGGAGCACCGTTTTCTCAAAAAATAAAAAAATAAAAATAAAAAACTGAAAAATTAAACCGACATCTGTAGATGTCACCCAGCGACTGGAATTTTCACCATGTTCTGCTCGAGATATTCAGTTTGTAAAAATTGAAACTAGTAGAGGAAAGATGCAGCTCCATGCTAAACGAATAAAAAAAAATTCATACTTTTTTTCCAAACCCATCCCGTACTTATGGTGTTGCAAACCCGACATCTACAGATGTCACCCCGTAATTAAGGGTTGGTGGTTGTTAAAAATTTGGTGAGTTTGGCACCAAAGAGCGAGAATTTTTGACAAGCGCCAAGATATACAGTATCAACAACACAAAGATAAACGGCGGAATTCCCCAAGCCCACTGAAACTCAAACTCACCCTCAAACTCAAAGTTGGCCCTTATTACGTTTCCCCAACAATCTGAGTTTGAGTTTAAGTTTGAGGGTGAGTTGATGCTGAGGGCCAACTTCCACTTGAGGGCCAGTGCGTTTCCCCAACAATTTGATGCTGAGTTTGAGTTGAAGCTGAGGGTAAGTTTCAGTTTGAGTGTGAGTGTGATCGGGATCACACTTATCTACCGAACCACTGTTGCTTTTCGTAGTTTCTGGCCGTTTCAAGTGATGGATGTGAGCCAGATGAAGAAAACATTCAACAAAAAATTAAATGATTTAAAGAAGTAATTCATGTTGGAGAACAGTTTTTGCGGAATGTGATGCCCGTTGTTGTCGAGGCGGATCAAAGATTTTCGTTTTTTGACATGGCTGTAGAAATTAAAGTTCCCCTTTTGAACAAAAGTCGCCATCTGACACTTTTATTCCTCTTCCCTGCACAAAAAGAGTACGAGGAAAGAAAACGTTTAGAAGAAAAAAAGTGAAAAATTTGTGTGGCTAAAGAATACTCATCACCACTGTTCTCTGTGGGCGCAACAAACAGGTCCACACTGCATAGGTATCTGCCCTGTGTGGTCCAAATGCCAGTTTCGGCCACATGGGCCAAATGTCAATGCATCACTCAATTCAGGCAATAGGTAGGTATGATTCCACAGACTTGTTTGTAAAGCACAGCTGTTGTTTTTGGTCAGCCGGATCATTCCCGTGGTTTTGGTAATTTTAAACTATAAGGTGCTGCGCATCCTGATGCCATTTTACTTCTTATGCTATTAGAGTTCTGCTTTCATGTTGGAACCCTGAAAAAATACAGTTCCAACATGAAAGCAAAACTATAATAGCAAGAAGAAAAATGGCAAAAGGATGTGGGCGATGGACAAACGTCCACACGGACAAACGTCCACACGGAAAAATGTCCACAAAGTGTGAACGTTTTCCGTGTGAACGTTTGTCCGTGTGGACGTTTGTCCGTGTGGACGTTTGTCCGTGTGGACGTTTGTCCGTGTGAACGTTTGTCCGTGTTGATGCGTTCTCCGTGTGGATGTTTGTCCGTGTGGACGTTTGGCCGCGTCCCACCTACCTCATTTCTTGCGTGGTTCAAATATTGGCAAAACTCCTGTCTGCGGCACCAAAAGGACAACGGGGATTTTTGCTCCATCAAATGGACTTCTGTTGAGGGAACAATTTCAAGACGGAAAAAATCAAACAAAACGGTAACCATAGAAACGGTTTTTAATTCGTTTCTGAAAATAATGCATAACTTGATCGATGCCTTCGAAATTATACCCAGATGCAACGAAGTGGCGCTCCTAATATACCTTGTGCGAGTAAATGCTTTTATTCATTAATACTTTCAAGCAAACGCAAAGAAACTGTGTTCTAGTCTGTAGGATCAAACCACCGCTCATGCATACCAGCCTCAGCCTGAGTCTGCCTGAAGGAAACCAAGAGGAGTAACTCTCGGTCGCTGCTCGGGCCGCAGCCCTGAAAGCGGGTTGGCGGCTGATGGCCGCAGAGGCGAGACCCTTCTAATTAGGGGGCTGTTATAGGAGGCTATTATAGCGAGCATACACGACGGTGGATTCACAGTGTGGACGATCGGGTTCGTTTTTTCACCCGGGTACCCGGTTGCCACATTCAAAAGTAGAGCAGTGCTCAACTTTGGTTGTGTTTTTCATCCGTGTTCCAAGCCAGCACACGCTCTGGTTGCCTTGCATGCAGGTCGTCGGAGGAATGGAAATTGAAGGAGAGGTAGGGATTGAGCCTCCAGCGGCGGGTGGGATAGGGGGGAAGGAGTCCCACACAGTCGCGAGTTGCGATCGGACGCACTGTTTTGAAATGGCCGAAAGAAAAAAGGAAAATCGTCAAATTGTCTCAGGCAAATGACTCACTGGCTTCATGTTGCGCGGATTTTTAGTCAAAAACCCATATTCGTGGCAGAGCGGGAAATGAGAAACCCACACAGAAAGAAATCGGAAAGGTCTCACAACTAATTTTTGTTGCTGCAACTAATCCTTTTTTTCTGTGCAGGATTGCCACCAACCTGGAAAATCTGGAATTCTCAGAGATTTTTATTGCATGAGTGAGTAATAGCGAAAATTTTGCAGTCTGCGATTCCAGATTCAAGATTCTTAAATTGTGCTGAGAATTCCCTGAGAATTTTTTGAAAATTCCCTAACTTTTTCAGTTTCCCGGGTGTTTTCCAAAATTCCCCGTGATTCCAGGTTTTTAGGTTTTTTAGGTTTCAAGGGTTTTTAGGTTTCAGGGTCTTCAAAAAATCTCTGAGAATTCCAGATTTTCCAGGTTGGTGGCAATCCTATGGGTTTCTCATTTCCCACTCTTCCATGAATAATGGGTTTTTGACTCAAAATCCGCTCAACATGAAGCGGACAAAAGTCGCACAAAAGTCTATGGGTGCTCAGACCACATCAACTTTACCCGTTTAAAGGCAAATCGCACACTCTCTTTCACTGGAAGGACCATGCGTTATTCTTCCCAAGAGGCCAAGTTAAGGCTTATTTGTCCCTTGTCTTACCTATCCTTGAATATGCTGCAGCAGTCTGGGATCCATCAAGTCAGGTGCTTATTTCCAAACTTCAGGTAATTCAGAGGAGAGCAGCACGCATGATAACAGGTCGCTTCTCCCGTGATGTCAGCGTTACCAAACTTTTACGTGATTTGAACCTCGATCCTTTAGCAACCAGGCGGAAGATGCATAGATTAAATCTGTTCTGCGACATTCTCACCCAATCACTAAATTTTAGTTTGCCGAACTGTTATGTCATTAAACTCCGTCAGCGCAGAACAGATAACGGTGTTGCTGTTTCCACACCAATTTTTAAGACTAACGTTATTTTCAATTCCTTTTTCCCGAAACCCATTAGGGACTGGAATGGTCTACCCACTAGTTCAAAATTCATCTCTCATGCGCGGAAGTCCCTCGGCGTCGCACCTCATACTTGATTTTTTCCTCTATTATTCTCACTGAATTGATTATTGTTTGTTGGTGCACTTTCGTCTTTCTCTTTTTACAGTTTTAAATGTTTTGACAAGGCCATAACTGGTATCGACTTCTATGTGTAGGGATGTGTGTGTATGATCTGTCACCAGTTCATTTGTGACAGTATTTGACAATAAAAAATATTTTAATAATAATAATTATAAAGCCAGGGAGTCATTTGCCTGCGAAAATTTGACGATTTTCTTTTTTTCTTTGTGTGAAATGGGTGAAATGGTTTTTCCTGCTTCCAATGCCTCACAAGCTCAGCAAATTGAGACTTTGGTGATGACTTCCAGTTTTCTTCGCATCCTTTTTTTATTTTTTATTTTTTTATGTCAAAAGGATGGAGAATTGCTCACGGAGCAGAGAACAACCAAATTTTGTGCAAGGCACAGTTCTGAACAAGAAACGTCAATTCTCGCTCCAAACTCGCCGAAAATTCAACAATTTCTTCCAGGGTTTTGTAAAACTCTGTCCCTCAGATCTCAAGTCCGAACCACCCCATCCGCAGCCCGTGAATCTCGTGATCCTCCGCCTCAATAGCCCTGAGGTCTATGGGTGCTATTCAAATAGGATCCTTTTCCCCCATTTCGTATTATGGGGTTCTGACGCACCACTGTGCGCAGGAGGCACGGAAGCCTGCAGAAACTATGGAAAACAGGGAATTTTTCAACAGAAAATTGGTGGCAACCATTGAGGTCAACTTTTCAAGAGAGAGGAAGATGCACCCATCGGTCACGGTTGATCTTTGCAAGTCAAGGAAATAGTTCAGTATCTTTGGCGCCATATCAGCTTCAGACAGGGGGCATGAGCACATAAATCGTGAAAGTGGGAAGAGAAGGAGCCCGCAGCAGGCGTCACGAGGTCTGAGGCAGAGCAGCAGCGGGCTTCCAAGGAGATCCCCCAGAAGCATAAGAAATTTTGAAATTTTAAATGTCAATTGTGACCATAAAATTGAGTTTCTTGAGGATGAAGAGACGAGGAGGGAGAGAACGGGGAATAGCAGTCACACAAACCTGTACTCGTGAATATGAAATAATTTCCTGAACCTATAATGGTCGAAAATGTGAAGAAGTTCAAACTGCCCAATCCTCTGCATAAATAGCTTAAATCATAATATGAATTAAACAAAAAAAAATACAAAATATTACACTCACACAGAAAAACTTGTTTCCGAAAATCAATATTCAAAGGGTACCGACGGTTCTTCACATTTGCAAATTTCTCATCGTGTTCTTGGACAAATCATTTCTCAACCACTCATGCCATCACATCCGATGCCGCGAATGCAATGAACGATGCCAGTGCGTGGTGCGGTTTATGGTGTAATGCAACCCAGTCACCCACGTTCCCAAGTTGAAAAGTCAAGGAAATCTTTTTCGATTTTAAATTTCAAGGTAATTTCGGACAGTAAATTGCTTCGACTGCCTTCAAAGACCGTTGACCTGTTAATTCAGGTCACGTTTGCTCATATGAAATCAGCATTTTTGCTGCTTTTGGGAATATCTTATGACGAATATCTCATGAGGAATATCTTGTGGGGTATACATATATTCAGAATTTACGGAGGCAAATAATGTCCTTCCCTTTCACCGCCCCCTGCATCTTGTGCTCTATGTGCTGAGAGTTATGACCTCCGACGAAACGACCCTTGTATTGTCATGAAACTGGAGCGACTTGAAATTTATCGGCTGTTCAGTTGAGAACAAGAAGGAATACTTGGGGCGAGGGCGACTGCCCCTTACCAACTAAAAACGGCTGAATGGATAAATCGAGTTTTTTGAAAAAATAAGAAATTATGTTTTTTCCTTTCCAAGAGAAAAGATTTATTTTTTCTCACGATCAACTTTTTGCTTTTATTTCCAGATTGCTAAAGATTATTTAACATGCAGACCATGACGTCATTTATTTCATTGTTTTGTGGATAATTTTTCACAATTGCTCAATTTTGCTTATGCAATGAGCACCTCATTTTCAAAAAATTTCTACCCCTGTCGCACTCCGTCCCCAGACCCTCTGCCAAAGTGCCCCTCGAGGGATTGTCCATAGGCATAGGAGTGGTCTGGGAGCCCCAGTATGCCATCGCCACATATCAAGAGAAATGTGACTTTTAATGTTTGAAGATGCCATTTGGGGAACCCAAATATTTCAAAAGGTCCAACTTTTGGGGGACTCGCTCCGCCAAGCCCCCTGCCAGGGACTCTGCTCCCATGGACCCCGCTGGGGGGCTACCGCCCCAGACCTTATTTGACTGGGGGCTCCAGCTGCCCAGACCCCCGGGCTCTATGCTCCGGATGCCCCTCCTCCTTTGCTTGCGAAAGGCTGGATTCGCCACTGGTGCGAATTCTTGCAAGTACAGCGAAAGGATATTTGGAAGGGAATTATTTTACGAGTCCCACACAAACGCGGAATTCATCATCATCAATTGCTATATCATGGGCCGACAGCCATGCGGTCAGCTAAGCGCATATCATCCGAGGACGCCACTGACACCCTGGCTTACCCCAAGGAAGTGTCCTTGGGCCTCTTGTGTGATCGAAAACCGACCTCACTTCTAGTTGATCCTGTGACGTTTGAATTGTTTGCATATAGATGACTGCCTTTGCAACCCAACAAAGTCGAAGAGTGGTATAAAGTTATCAAGATGAAATTGAATGTCGAAAAATGTGCCCTTCTTCCTGCGTCCTTTATTCTATCCCAGGTTCCAACAAAATACACTCTCTGTTCCTCAAGTCGTTCGATGAGTATAACTTGCCTCGGTCTGATGGAAAGTCAGCGGAAGGCAGCGCGATTCGTTGCTACCGCTTTGGAAAACTTGATAGCCCTTCTGAAATGATGAAAAAAAATGGCTGGAACTCCCTCGCGCGGGAGAGGGTGCTCTACAGGCTTGTCTTGCTTTCCGGGATCTTTTTTTGCGTGACCTTATCTCTCCGATTTCAACGCCATTCAGTGTAGCAGTTCAGTGTACGAGTAAGTAGTACTGTTATATTACTGTATGCAAGTAAGATGATTATCGAAACCATTATCGAAACCATTTCTAGTATTTTCGCAGTGTGCAAAATAACTCGAAGAAAAGCTCAATCAACACAAGATGAAAAGTGCGTAATTTAAGTAATCGGGTATGAAGAGTACGCACAAATTGGAAATCTAACAGCGGAGAGATCATGAACGGGGTAACGCTAACTCCGAGCTGCGAGGTAAATTTTTTCATTGGAGCAGATGGCAAAAATTTACCTCGCAGCACGGAGTTATAGCGTTACCCCGTTCATGATCTCTCCGCCGTAAGTCCGTTCTCTAATCCGGAATTCCGAGCACCCATATAGATTTAACTCATGTAAATACTTTTTGTACTCAGTTATTTGAACATAATTGTTTAATCATCAGCATCAGAAGTGCTTTAATAAGCACACTTGCACTGCGGAAAACAAAAATCGTGTGAATTCAGCAATTCCCGTGTTTATAAATTACGCCTGTTGCTGGAATAACACGAACATTTTGCAGCTAGTGAATGTTGTTATGCGCCGTGAGTAAAATGACACGTATGATGCTCAGATTGCACAGATTCCTCACCAACGCAAGTGCAGTTGTGCAGTTGAGAGAAAACACACATTCAGTCGCAGTTCTCACGCAGAGAAATGAAAAAGTGAATTTTAAGTAAACTGAGAAGAAAAAAAGTGCCTATGATTATATGAAATATTTCCAGTTGAAAACCAGTCAAGGTCTTAAAATAATTTCAGTGAACCTGAATGGTGCAAGGACAGCGCATCCGACAAAGACCTAAAGGTCCCGTTGCATCTCCGCGAAGGGCGGTTATCATGTGGCATGACAATCCGTGGCTCAAAAAGTATGCCCGCTAAATGATTTCCTTTGAATGAATGTTCGCGTAAATTCCAATTTGGGCGCTATCCGCGAAGAATTGTTTTTCAATTTTGCTTATATTTTTGTTCTTGTTGGCGCAGAGCAAGAACTCCAAATTTCAGCGTCTCGCATCACGAAAAGCTTTCAATGATTTTCTGCACATTATTCATCTGACTTGAATTTGCACATCACAACAGAGTTAACGCTGAATTCCAGATACAAAACACCACATTTGATCAGTGAATGTAATGGAACAGTATCTGGGCATTTCTCGATTTTTTCTGAAGTAAAATCATTGTTTGATTCGAAAGTGTCCCTAAACAAAACACGAAAACCCGCACGCGGAAAAGGCAAGCCAAAAATGTGTGAGTGCATGCTGCACCAAAGTGATGCGCAAATTGATGATTTTAATCAAAGCAAACAGATATTTCAAAATGAACGTGCAGGTGAGTGAATGCAGTAGCAGGTGCCATCAGATTGAGTTACCGAGTTAAAACCGAGTTACAGCGACATGATTCGCATCTAAAAAAATTTTCCGCCGCCGATTTCTTTAAAATGCTCGAGGAGATATGTCCAAAGAAGTTTAATAAAAGTTTCTTTATTACTTCCATGGATATGTCTCATACTGGTATTTTTTCTGCAAGTAGAGACCCCAAGGAAAGCACACTGACAAATAGGGGGCCACGAAAATGGTAGAAAATGATGTAGCAATGATGTTGAGCTCGTTCGAGGCCATTTTTGGACACCGTGTACGAGCGCTACTTCTAAACTCGATTTTTCAGCTTTGAAATAACTTATCTGATTTTCAACAATGCAATATGAACAACAGGAACCACAAAAAACTCGTTTCAAATGGGCGAATTTTTGGGTCACAATTTCGTCAAACCGCATCCATATGAAAAAGTGGATGTGTTAGGACAGTTTGTCGAATTCCGTTATTTTCAACCACAACAGGAAACACTGGCCGGGAAAATGCTAATTGTGCCAAAACCAGCTGACCGATTTGCTTCACATTTCAAACTGAAGTTGACAAGGAACTGATCTTTCTCAGGTGGATATATCACCAAATTCTTCTGAACGGTTTAAAAAATACAAGGCAGTTGCAAAGACTTTTGGATCAACCTACGTATCAAGTTTAGGGACGCAGACGGAACAATAGCAGTGGCTGCGAAGCGGCCATAATGGCGCAACCGCTTTTGGAATAATGTTTTTTTCATAGTAAGCAAGCATGTTTGATAAATCCTTCCAGCAATAAACTTTTACAAAACCTCCCAAACCGACATTCTAAATTCCAAACAAATCGCCTGAATTTCGCCTATCAGGTGCGTCGCAAATAAAAACTGCATGATTTACGACATCTAAAGCTAATCTAACCTAACCTAACCACACCTTCCCTCTGCCAGGTGTCAACCTTTGTGCGTGTGGTGCCATGTCACACCACTGCCCCTGGTATCAAAAAAGTCTTCAGTATTTTTCAAAAAACGACTTTCACAGGATTCGAACCAAACCACGGATGTGACCTCCGCATTCGCAGCCGGACGCCTTGACCACTCGGCCACATAGTCCGCTGCCGGCAAGCGCTTCTAACGCTTTTTGAAAGCAGTCGAAAATGAAATTGTCATTCACCTTCTCTGTGGGTGCGTGGAATAACGCCTAATTTATGGGTCTAATTTTACATCTACCCGGAATACAGCCTAAAAGGAATAACGTCTAATTTTTGGAACGTATGACCGGAATAACGTCTAACAGGAATAACGTCCAACCGGAATAACGTCTTACCGGAAGCGTATTTAAGAATTGCCTGCTGATTTGGGCATATCCCGATTTTGCGCGTGACGAACAAGTGAAAAATAAAGCTAATCTAACCAAACCTAACCTATCTAGCCTACCTAACCTCCCTAACCTGACCTAACCTAACCTAATCTGACCTTTTTTCCTTGTTTCAAACGTTTTTTCCCGTTTTTGGGGGGTCAGAACTTTTACACGTGGTTAGATGGGAAAGTGCCCAAAATGGTAGGCATTTCTTAAATAGGCTTACCGGAACAACGACGAATCGGAATAACGTCTAGGAACCGGAATAACGTATAATTTTTGGAACGTCTAATTCGGCATCCGAAAAAGTGCTAAAAGCGATGTTGCCAGATTTTCGTTCACGACAGATGCCAGATACACCGCAATTGAGGTGACCAGTGGGGCAGGTAAAGGTTTAAAGGTCAGGTTTGGTTTGGTTGGGTTAAAAAAAAATTCGACGTTATTCTGGTTGGAGGTCATTCTGGTAGACGTTATTCCTGTTAGACATTCTTCCGGTTAGACGTAAATTTAGACCAAAAATTAGACGGTCTAAAGATTAGAACGTTGTTTCATCAACCCTTCTATCATCTGTCAGCATTTTAAGATGTCTCTGAGATAATTCTGCGAAACGATGCAGTTCCTGCATGCAATCTGAGATGCTGTCAGAATGATGTGGAAATGCTCTTTTGTGTTTTATAGTTTTATGTACGAATTCGCTCGCGCACGAATTCGCGTCGTGTGGACCCGTTCGGGGCAGCATCGCCCATTCAAAACATTTTGGGATAGGTACGCTGTATTTTGCGATACACTGCCTTAAAAACGGCAGGGGGAAGATGTGCTGTGGCTTTGGGTTGAGGTTCCTCAAATCCTCAGCAGTCTTCATTTGACACCTGAATTTTATAGCAGCAGGATTTTTGAGCGTCACCATGCAATTTTCGCCGAAGTCAGCGGTACCGCCCCCAGAAGTGGACACTGGGATTCGTTAGTGGCTATAGTGCTACGTTTCTGCCCAAATTTGATTGTTACTGTGCAGCGGGGCTTAAATATTTCAGATATTCACCCCTTTTACGGGGTGAGCAACTTCACAGTAAGGTGGACCCCCGGTCGGTAAAAATTTGCCCCCGGACTTCGACCTTGGCATTCGTTAAGGACTAAGAGATTATATCCGTCATGGCAAAGATGAGATGAAGTGGTCAATCACTCGCAACAGATGTATGGAGTTTTCAGGATACTATATTCGCTTTGCCTCTTTCTGTTTCTTTCTGAAAGAAAACCAAACTTCACGGAGGGTGAATAATTGAAAAAGCATTCTTGTTTTACTATAACGCAACGCCAGATTCCTACGATCCTGAAGGACGAATCACTCTGGGAAAAATTTCTTTACTTTTAGTTAAAAAGAACTTTACTGTTTGGTTTGTCGTCCCATGTTCCTGCTTTTTTGCAAAAAATGCTTCCGCTTTTTGAACAAATGCCATTCTGTACGGCGAACAGATAACGGTTAATTTTGATCCCCACCAACCACTCCCATTATAGCGGGTACACACGACTGTGTTTTTTACGGCTGGTTTTCGTTGTGTGCTCCGGGTTGGCATCCCGGATGCATATTTACAAAACAGACACCAACATCAGATGGCAGGAAGGGGCCCCAAGCGAGCATTTATCTCCCGAGAGGGAGATAGGGTTGCGGACAGGGTTAGGTCAGGTTCAGATAGGTTTATTGTACATTACACAATTCAGGTTTTTCTTACGAGTATGGTGCCCCAATCGAGCATACTTGCGCAAAACGCTTGCAGCCATCTGATGTTGGTGTTGGTTGTGTAAACATGCATCCCGGATCAGCGGCACGCGCACACAAAACGAGCGATTTGACTGTGTTTACGTGTGAATGCACTTTTCGGCCGGGTTGGCTGCTGTTCGGGTGATTTTTGCCAGCGCAGTTTTGGCTATTGAGCAGGCGAGATCGTGTGGTTCGTCAAACGATGTTCGTCAAAATTGCTTCAGGCCAATGCAGCATTTGCCGATGAGTCATTTTTTAAGTTTGCTCCTTTGATGAAGAGGAGACTGAACAAAAGAGGAAGAAGAGGAGCTTCACCTGAGCGTTTCATTGATCAATAATTTCTTTGTGTTGAAACGTTCTGGGTGGATTCGGATGATTTTGTTGATGAAAGAAAGCCAAGAAATTGCAGATTATAATTCCGAAAGGAACCGTTTTTTAGGCAAATTTTTGATTTATCATTGGGAAGCAAATTTCGCTTCCGAGACAACCAAAAATTTTGGTTTTGTAAATGGATTGCAGTGCCAAATTTTCCAGTTATTCCAGCAAAACCTTCCCATAAATTCAAAGTTTGTTGTCTTTTGTGGACTTCCAGTCCCGATTTGCTCACTCCACGCCCACCTCCGCGTCTCATGATTTTCGGATCTGCTTTTGTCTGTTTCTTTTTCGTTATTATCATGACATCAACATCATTGCCATTCTGAGATGATAGCCATGCAGCCGGTGATGCCGCAAGGAGGGCCACGTTTCCGTGGCGGAAACAGAAGACTGGTTGTTATCTATGCAAACACAGTGGCCAGGTTTGGTCCAATATCTATCCCTTAAATCTTACTTGCATCTAAAGATCTAAAGATCTTACTTGCATACAGTAATATAACAGTACTACTTACTCGTACACTGAACTGCTATTTTGAATGGCGTTGAAATGAATGGAAAATGAAAACAAGTTTTTTGAATGGAAAATGAAAACAAGTAAATTGTAATGTATTTGACGGGCAGAAAACAGCCATTTTCATGTTTTTCCATTTCTCAGCGATGCAAAGCGGTCCTGATACCAAAATTTCAAAGCTGTATAGGTTGTCATGTAGCACCCAATGATTTATGTCAGTAATTGAGTCAAGTTATTTTTTAATAAATATATTTAGGTACTTTTAAAGAAATTTGAAGAGGGACCGGCATAAGGCTGCATGTCGCCAGAAATGAAGCGCGACACGCAGCATAGAACGGCAAAAACTAACGGTGACAATACTCTATTTTGCCTGTCTCGAAACAAACGACCAATTGTCTTGTCTGAAAACCATTCCACTGGCACAACTTCGCAACAGTCAAATTTAAGCGTGTTGTCAACACAATTGGAAAATGTCCTGGGCGCTTCAAATGTCAAGTTAACCCCCTGTTTAATTTCGGTTATGCAATTTCCTTGCGTTGATGTTTCCGCACTTTCCATATCCAAATTGCGTTGTGTGCCACTCCGCAAGCGTTACACGCGAAATAAAACAATCGCGTCACCCATAAGCTTCCGTAACAGCATCATAACTGCAATGCACTCATCTGGGGTTGTCAAGTGACTTTTGAAAAACACCGTACTGACATGTCAAATCCGCGGCATGATGCGATGTACATTCATGTCAATGCTGTTTGATTTCAGTTCCGCGTCACATGGAGTTCAGGAATTTAGATCTCCGCTGTTGACGATGACAAATTGCCGCAGCTATATCGAAAGTGCAATCGGAATTCCAACAGTGACAGTCGCTGAAAATTGCCAGTGAAGGCTGAAGTGTGAATGTCACAAAATCACGGAGAAACAATCATCCAGTCAACATCAACGGTGAAGTTGCGAATCCAATCGAAAATACATACCAGCTTCACTTCTGGAACATTTGCATCGACCTGCAAGGCCAGCGAATCTATTAGGGCTCGTAAAATAAAGCCCTTCATGGGAAAGTGACACTCCACAATGGATTCCCGATCATCGCAGCGAGGTGCTCTTCAGCCAGAAAGCAAAGGAAAGCGATCTCATTCACAAAAGAAACATAAGCCCTTCTGTGGAAATTCGCGCTGGTTGCTGGAACCCTGCATGTTTTTATTTCTCGATAAACACACAGAAATGGAAAGCCGGGATGTGTGGCTGGTGCAAAAATGCCTCCTGCGTCGTGAATTCACCCACCGTAGGTGAAAGATAAACCAAGAAAAGGAAAAGCATTTTTCACCCCATCTTCCATCAGAGTCGAAGGACGAAGATGGCAACCCATGCGCAGATCAAATTTCAAGATGTGTTCGGAACACGTGTACTCGATCACCAATAATTAATAAATTATAAAATTGTCACACGATACAATCATGAGATCTGAGTCATCTGTGGCAAAAGTGTGCATTTTTCTCATCGGTGTACATGCGTGGCGAAATTCCGGGAAAATGGCTCATTCTGATCATCTGCTCGTTTTCCAAGCGCTGTTTGACAAGCACAATGGTACTGAAACAACGGTAAAGACAACGCTGTTCAGAGAATCCGTTACCGATATCATTACAAACCACTTCAGCAACTGTTCTCTGGTGTTCTTATCTGGAAAGAATGGCGGAAATGTTGTCGATGAAAGACATTTTCAGAACATCGTTCCGGTAATTCTTGCTGATGACGCATTCCAAACAGGAATTATGCAGGAGAAAATTCCATGGGTTCCAGAAATCCTGCCGGATCTCTTTTCTCAAAGTTCCTTTCTTGATCCCAAAAGGGGCATCTGTCTTTTCGTTCCAGTAGATGAGTTCCACAGGACCACACCGATAATTTCAACAAGCTTTTATCGGCTGGGGAACATTGCCGACAGTCTCATTCTCTACGGAGAGGATATCGGCATGGATGAGGTGAAGAGAGTGCTCTGCAAATTTGAAGCGGAAAGATGGGCCTACAGGGCCTTCCTAAATATAGTTAACCGTCGCTCAAGCGTGGCTTTTATTTCTGATATTCGTTGCCATCTCAGGCATGGTAACAGATCGACAATCGGTGCATACCTCGTGAAGTATTGCAAAAAATCCGATGAACGCGGAGTCGCCAAGTTCGGCACAGGAGGATCTGTTCGATCACTCAAGAACAACGCCGCCTTCTGGAAGGGAAAAGTCCTCAATGTACGCGGCAAGTCTAACTACTCAGAGACACATCACTTGAAGCCTGGAGCGAAATTTTCCGAGTTCCAAACCGTTCTGCACGAAATGGCGAAGCGGTTAGGTTTCACGATTGAAGTCCCGAACAAGCCCAAAGAAGACCGCAGCCAGAAGAAGAGAATGGAATGTGGAAATCTGACGGAAGGGGAAACAAATCGGGTTGGAGTTGTAAATCGACCTCCGAATCACGATGAAGTTTCGTCCAAAAAGCCAATGCACAAGGTCGACCAAGCAACGGGTCGTGAAAACGGAAGAAAGGCCAGGCAAGAATTCGGAAATGACACGCTCGATGTTGTTTTTGCGTTCTCAGCGAACTACAGGCCCCTATTGGCGAAAAGAATATCCGCTGCCATTGATTTCATAAGGTTGTAACGTACACGAAGGAACCCAAACCAGATGTGCCTCTCCTGGTTTTACTCATGCCGTTCACATTGGCCACTTGGTTGCTAATTACTTGGTCTATTGCATGCACAACATTGGTTATCATATTGGCAGTGACGATGCGAGGTCAACCAGCGAAAGTCAAAGACGTCGTGTCTCTGTTTCTTGGATTTTCCATAAGATGTTTACTCGTTCAAGACTTCAGATTGACTCCGAATGGGTTTCCGTTCAGGAGATTCATCGTTGTGCCGTTTCAGTTCCTGATGTTTGTCCTGGTCGTGTCCTACCGAGGTGCACTCACATCCTTCATGGTGCATCCAGTGACGGACAGGGTCATCAATGGCCTGGCAGATGTCTATCAATTCAGGGATCAGATGAAATGGGGATTCAGTGGCCCTGCAGCGATAATTCTGAGCGAAATTGCACAAGACGCCGGAGGTGTTCAGTCTTACAATTTTCTCCTGAAACATTCTGGGCCGAATTTTGGCGAAGGACTCGTCAACAGGAATTCCAGCGGAAGATGTCAGCCAAAGATGGATGCCGGAAACGATGACGCCACCAAAGGTGACGAAAGGAAGGATCCAGCGAAAGTCTTTGGTGGGTCAACAGTAGCTGGGGGGATACTCCATGACAGCCGTGGATCCACAGGCGGTGGTACCAATACCGGAAGGCCTGTAAGTCAAAAGAAGTCCACGGGATCCCGTGAAGGAAGCATGGTTGATCAAAATGAGAGAAAGACAGGCCTTCAGACACCTGAAAGTGAAATTGGAAAAAAGGTCGATAGCAGTCATGGTCCTGCAAAAGGCCAAACAGGGAAACCGATGGAGGTTGGCGGTGGTGATCCAGATAATACGTGCTACGAGAAAGCCTTGGAAGGTAACTTTGCATGTATCCGAATCACCGATGATGCCGCTGTTGTTGGGTACAAGGAAGCGAAAGAGAAGTTGGCACGCAGAAACATTGTGGAGCGGCTGTACATCTCCCGGAGAAATCTCCTTGTCGGAATTGCTGTATTCCAACTTCCGCTTGGATCAAGGTTCGTCACCCTTCTGAACACTTGGATTCACCGTTTTCATTCAGTTGGACTTGGGGTACATGAAGCGAAAACTAAGAATATATCAATGTGGACGGAAATGCTGAAATTCGGCGATGATAATGCCCAAGAGCAAAGCGCTTCAATTGGACTGGCAAGCCTTTTTATGATGTTTTGCATCGTTGGATTTGCCTGGGCTTGCTCAACAATTGCATTTGCAGTGGAAGTGTTCCTGGCAGGTCTCAGCACGTTTAACAAGAGAGGAAATGCTTTTCAACAACGTGGAGCAATATCAACGCCTCTTCTTCCGAAAAGGAGAAACCACTATTTGAAAACTTTAAAGTATCGTTTAGATCCATATGACCTGATGTTTTTCCCCAAGGCAACAAACTAGGAACAACTTGATGGAAACATTTGTGTTTTTGTTACGCCCAACGGCAACGGATTTGAGGTCAACATGCCATTCGCTTAAATTGGCCTACAAAGTTTTTTGAGTGTGAGAAATACACGTATTGGACCCAGTTATTTCGCACAGACAAAACTTCGCTCGCACAATGCCCTGGTAAAACCAGGGAAGTACAGATTGGCTGCCCATTCAAGGTGAACGGTCAGGTCTCTTTTGACCATGTAGTTTTGTGCACAGCGTATATATTTCTGATGACGAAACAAGGTTCACGATGAAGTGAATACAGCGTTCGCCGTTCGGCTTGCAAGCAAGAGGTCCTTGGTTCGAGTCCCGGTTGCGCAAAGAATCAATATTGATCCTTGACAGCTTCGAAGGGTTGCTGACATACTCGTACGAATACATACACGTGTTTGTGTGTTGAATGAAATATGTTAGCCCAAACATTCCCTATTCGCTATTCGTCGCTTTAAGTCAGTCCAACGGAAAATGCCGCGCGAAAATTGAAGCAGGCTTGCGCACACTTGACACGGCAACCCAATTCCTGTTGTCATGCTTGCTGTTTCCTCACAAACTTAATTTTGTGTCCAAGTAGGCCGGAAAACTGAAAGAAAATTTCCCTCAACTTTACTTCGTATCCCATTCTACCTTTGCGTGAAAAAAAGATCGAAATTTCTTATGGAGGCCTTTTCTGAAAGGAAAAAAAACAATTCAATTTCCCAGAGCAGGAGAGTTCGAGCAGGGCAAAAAGTAAGTCGGTCCTTCTGCACTAATTCGAGTTTCGACTATCTTCATTTTGGAGCCGCTTTCCGTTCCGAAGACAGGTGCCTTTGTCGCACCTCCATCCGCCATGTTTCTCATGGCAGGCCGCTGCTCAGCAGACACCATTGGCAGAGAACACACACATCTTGAAAAACAAAAAATCTCAAACCGATTGGAGACAATAATTTCAGAAAAAGAGCACATGTAAAAAAAATCAACTTTTCAAAAATTTGCCGTGCCTGGGAATCAAACCTTCGACTCTGCGGTGCATGAAGATTGAAAGTCAGCTGTTTTAACCACTCGGCCGTCGATAATCCTCTTTATGCCCGGTTCTTCCAAGCGTGGTTAACTTTGAGTTAACCAGTGGTTTGTTAACTACTGGTTAAATATAACAGAGAATTAATTTCAGTTTCTGTTCTTTTGGCATTTTCCAACCTTTGGTTTGCAAACCACTGGTTAGGCAACATTTAACCACAGGTTAGCAGCTGTCTCCTTCCTCTCCGCCGTCTTCTTTAAAATTGCAGCTGTAGAATAATAGCGATGTTTTGGAACGGATTTTCAGGAAGGCGGCGTGGTTTAGTTGGGAGAGCGTTCGATTCAGATGCGAGAGGTCCCGTGTTCGATTCTCGGCCGACGCGAAATTTTTCAATTCAAACTCTCCAAGTGTTTCGTGTCAGAAACTTCAAGACAACACGTTTTTTAAATTTTCAGCTGACTTTTTTGTGTTTCTGATGGGTCCCACCATTCCAATTTCATGAAAAGATGCCAACAGACGTGTGTGCCCAAGAAACACTCGAAATTCACGAAATTCAGTTTTGAAAAATTCAGAATTGTTGGGCAGGTTTTGCCATTTCACACCGGTCGACAGAAAGGTCTAAGGTATAATAATTTGATGGTATCTTTTACTGATGCGTTTGATAATGTTCCCAGGACCCTGCTATCTTCTACACGATCTCTGAATTGTTTATAACGACTATAACCACTGCATTCTGTCGCGAAACATGCAGAGTAAAACATTATTTTTTTTTTTTTTTTCTTTTTTGAGCGGATCCCACATTTTTTTTGTTGTTTTTTTTGTTTCTGCTCTTTTTTTGTCTATCAGGCAAGACATTTTCCAAACTGGAGTTGGGGGAAACGGTCCCCTGCTAATGTCGATGTCCACAGTGGATCGCTTTAAGGCGGGGGCGTGAGACAATTTGTCTCACGCTGGTGGGAAATTTGGCCTCTGAAACACCAAATGCCTGCACCCATAATGAACCCAAAAAACAGCAAAAGGTTTAACAGCTTGGCTTCGCTCTCGAGACTCCCCGCAAGGGGGTCTGCCTCTTCGAACCCCAATGGGACTTTGCCCACGAACCCAATCTCTACGGGAATCTGGGGACTCATCCCCCAGATGGCCGAATGTGTTGCGCTCAGACTTTGCTGAAGAATGCCCTTTCCTGCGAAAATCTGAAATTACGTTCCTGTTTTCTTGGCTTTTTGCAAAAATTAAAAACCACTGTGACCGAATGAGAATTTGGGAAAATTTCTAAGATCACCAAAGGACGATCACCGGGTACGAGAAGCAGCCTACTTTTTGTTTTCTTTGCTGCCTTTATTTCGCTCATTGCTGAAGTTGAGGGATAACGTGGGGTAAAACAGTGTTTTCCTTATTTTTGCAAGGGATTCCTTAGGATAGCGCCGAAAGGTTTTCACCGGAAGCATTCTCTCGAAATGAACCCCCAGCGCTCCATTCCTCATCTTTTTTCTTCAATTTCGCCGAAACGAAACAATTTATGAGGCTACACTTGATGTCGCATATCGTTTCCATGGCAACAGTTTTTGTTTGGAAACAACTTGAGTTTGACTTTTTTGTTACAATTTCGTGTTGGACGAGCAATCTCTGTCTCCAGTTGGATTCCGTTTTCGACGTGTGTTATTTTTTCAACTCCGAAACATTTTTCTTTGTTTTTGAAAATGCGATCATTTCATTCCTGTTCACTTTTTCTCGTCGATACATACCCACCAGGGGTTCATAGCTTCCCTAATTAAAATCGCGAATGATTTGCTGCCAATAGGCCCCTACGCATAAATTAACAGCGATTACCGTGGATTTTTGTCGACATTTTGCGTTTGTCGCACCATCTTAACCCGCCGATTTCGGCGGGTTAACTTTAACCATGGTTATCTCAATTTAACCCGTGGTTAACGGCAAAAAACAAGTCAAAAGAACGCAAAAGATAACCACTGGTTAAGTCGTTAACCAGTGGTTAACTTTAACTGCGGCAGAGAGATAACCTCTGGTTAGCGACCAAAAGTACAAAACAAAGAGTTAACCCTTGGTTAAGTTGAAGATAACCAGTGGTTAAAGTTAACCACGCTTGGAAGAACCGGGCATCAATAGCGTTGATCTCAAAAATAAAGGCAACAGTGGATGGCTGCCATTTTGTCTTCTTTATTTTATCGAATTTCTTGCCTGCCATTTTCCAAAAAATGTCAGGGCGCAACAAGGAATGCCATTTTGAGCAACCTTGTCTGTTGCGGAGATTGTTCTGCGATGCAACTTCCAGAGTTAAACTTTTGAACGCATGCTTTGCATTCGGAGTTTTGCTGCCGCAGTTTTCAGACCGCCAAGTTTAGGGGGCACCTCTGAAGAAATGATGGTGGCTCTATTTGCGGTAGATCTTTTTGGAAAACTTTTCGGCTGCGCTTGCGCCCACACCACATACCGACCATCTCTTTTTCGTGCCAAATAGTAATCCGTATGTCCCCATTCAAGCTTGACCCATTGCACCCTTGCACCCCTACAAAAAAACTTGTAGCCAAAAAAAACTTGTAGCCAAAACACTTGTAGCCCAAACTTGTAGCCAAAAGTCTTCGCACAGAGGAGCTCGGTTTTAACTCAGGCGCTATTTGGCATCGTCCGTCTTATCGCTTAATTATCATGAACCATCGCATAAAATTTACAATCGCATAACCCCATCGCTTAATTTTGATAGGCACACATGTTGTTCATTAATCACCAGCAAGACCATTCTCAGTATGATGGGCATTGATTGAACAACTTGAACTCTCGCAACATTTTCAAACAAACTTGAATCTGCCATCTGCACAGTGCAAACCCTTTAATTCTCTTTGTGCATTCATTTGCTGCCTGCATGCACAGGTGTTCATTTGCATAAAAATTCAATTGCAGATTGTGGAGGTCTTCATTGGGCTGGATTCTGACTCTAGCGGCATCAATGATTCCATTTTCATTGTATTTTTTCGTGGATATGTTACCGAGTGTTTTCCACAGTGCTGCGGTGGACGAAAATAAAAATGATTTTAATGTGACTGCGGTCACAAATAATGTCAGATTTTTATGGCCAATTCTGTCTCGATAAACTGCTACCTCTGCTCAAAGTGGTGGCTCTCTTCTGGTTTTCAAGCCACATTTTTTTCAACGTTAAAGGACTGCTGATTTACTTAGTGGCTCTAATCTACAAGTGTATCAGGTACTGTTTGGATTTTCTGCGGTATGTGTTGAATATTATGATAATGATAATGATATCGGATTGTCAACCAGTCCAAATGAACTTCTGGATGCTCAATTTCACATGGACAGCGGAGATGTTAACACACCTCCTTTGAGTCACACTCTTATTATTCTTGCAGACCAAAGATGCAACCTGCGGCATTCAACTTTTTCCACATATATCCATAAAGCACTTTTGATCCTGGTTTACGCAAGTTTGAAGGCCATCACAAACTTGCTTTCCCAGATGGAAACACATCTTAAATTTAGCTGAGAGAACGCCTTTCTGCCCATTGGCCACCTCCGTAGGTCCTATAGATTAGACTGCATTTTTTGTCATCCTTAAAAGGCAACTGCGGGCAACCACTATAAGCAACATGAGTTTTCATACTCATTTCATACTCATGCCAGGAAACACCTCGTCATCTGTAGGAGCTACAAAAAATACTGGAGGCAACATCGTTTGTTACGGTCATCGTCGAAATTTCAAAACCCTGATTTTGATACAAAAAAAACCTCCTGCTGGCACACTTGCAAAGGCCAAGAAAAAAATAGGGCACATTCACAAAACTGTGAACCATTCAGTGTGTTTTGGCTCTTGAAAGACAAAAAAGATCAAATGCAGACAAATACATGGGGCAAACTGGGCAAAGATGAAATGCGATCTAAGAACGATGATGAATTTTCGCCAAAATGATCAAACCAATTTTGTCCAATCCATGCGATGTGTCTTATTGAAAATCCGGCATCTTGCCAGAACCCAGAACCATAAAGCGATGGACTGCTTTATTTTACTTGATTCCGGTAAACAAAAAAATCCTCTACGTGGAGCAGGTTATTGAATTTTAAGAGAGGTCCTGATAGGTCTGCATGTCTTGTTTGGCATTTTCAGGTCTGCATATCTTGTTTGGCATTCTCAACGTTCGTTTTCAGAGAGTTTGCTGCCCGCGTTTTTTATTAAGGAGAGACAGTGGATGGAAATGGAATGCCTATATTTTCGTTAGATGCTGCGAACATGCTGAAATTATTCTTCTTGGTTCTCTCAGTAACCCATTGTTTATCATTGTTTATGAATTGCCTGCATGAAGTGATCATTTATTCCATTGATATGAAAATATTCCATTTGCAGATATCGGCAATATCGACAACTTCACAATCCTGAGAAATTCTGGTGTCCACTTCTGAAATTATGCACACGATACTTACATCTAGAAGGCAGGATACTTCACGGTAAAAGTTTCAAATGCAATCCCACAGATCAGAATTTTCCTTCTTGAGACATGTTTTGCCAATTGGGATCTAACGTGCTCCGAAATTTCTACTGTTCGATGGGCTCAGTGTCTCCCATGTTCAGATATTCTCCAGCAGTCGTGGGCAGCACATTTTGAAACTGCTAAAATATGAACTGAAAAAAAAAAATCATTTTGAAAGGTGTCATCAGCTAACTGAATTAGAGAAGATCAATTGCACTCTGGCACATCATGCCTCTCTGCCATCAAAATGTGTGTTTTCGGATCTCTTTCCAACCACATTGAAAATATAACTTTTTCAAGAAATAGATGTTCATTCTCCAGATCCCGCAAATATGACAACTTTCGAAGGAATTTACTGCTTCTTGGATGTCACTGGAAGGTTCATCAGCCCCATATATAGGTACTAAATTATTTTTTCGAATATTTTTCAGAAATACAGGCCCAGCATAATAAAAAAAAGTCGGCAACACACATTTCACTGACATATCCTTTCGAACATCGTGAAGCAAAAGCTATAGCTGCAAAAGCTAGCTGCTAATTTATTCACCTCATTGGACAAAGGTGACACCCACAGTTGAATGTCACACAACAACCGTAACAGCGATCAATCACGTTTTTCATTTTGATTTCCACCAAACCTGGTTGAGTCCAAGCAACCTTGCCAAGGCATGCCTGTTTCGTGGGTCCCGTCACCGGTTCAAACTGGGTGTAAAACCCTCAGTACCGCCACATGGAAGTATAGCATTTTCACGTAAAATACTCGTAAGGAACACCGACGTGGTGTGACTCACAACTGATCGGCCGGCCACCATTTCACCTTCATCAAGAAGCTCCTTTTTTCTTGATAAACTGGATGAGGAGCGGAAGATTTTTTCAGACAAATTTTCTGCTGAAAATGAAATGGCGACAGGAAAGCACAAACACTGCTCAATGCAGGGAAAGGACAAACTTTTTTCTACTCAAACGTCATTTGGGTAAGAAAAACTCAGAAAAAAACATCAAAATTCAATCTTTTTCTTTCTTCATATTCTCTCTAACCTCCGGAAATTATAAAGATCCACTCGTATCTGTTTTAGGTCATGAAGTTGTTGGCATGGAGAACATTCCGTTTGGCAAGCCTGCTCTGTTCGTTTCATATCACAGCTTGGCTCATGCAACCGATGCCTTCTACTTTTTGTCCACCATTTATCTAAAAACTGGGAAGCTCATTCAGTCATATCTTCATGACAGCTTTGCTAAAGTGCCAGGTAATCATGATCTCATAATCAAGTGGTGTGTGCAAAATGAACCTTCATTTTGTTAATTTCAGGTTGTGCACCAAATGTTAGAAAAAAATGGACTTTCAGATGAAATTTCTCCTTCTTATTTCTCGTTATTTTCCCTTATCTCTTTGCGATGTATTGCAACACTTATTCATTTTTGACAATCTGGAGCATTGCCGTGCATGCGAATCCATCACATCACAAAAGTTGACATCCAGTGAACCACCTAGTTGATACCAATGCCAGGTTTACCCCAATCCCGAGTTGCTTGGTAAATTTTCGTGGCAGAAGTTTAAGCATATCAGCTCTTCGAGTATGCCTTCTACCTGCCTCAAACAAATTCTCTTACTTCAATGGCAAGCATTTTCCTCACAACCAGGAGTTGGCGTTTCCTGAACCTTGTTGAAACGAAGGAGTGCAGTTTCCTGAACCTTGTTGAAATGAAAAGACTCTTGGATTGTAAAAAATCAGAAGGACCCCTGCCATCATTATACAAGAGAAAAATTTCTCAAAATTACTTAAACGATATCTTTATTCATACCCTGCTCTTAATCAACAAGTTGTTCATGTGCAGAGCAGTGGGCAGGTACTGCGATGCTGTGAGCTTGGGAAGAGCAAACCAGTTCATTCGAGCACATAATAATAATTGGGGCACAAAAGGCTCATATTTGACGCAATGAACCACAAATCGATGCGTCCGGTCTTCAAAGCAGGGCTACAAGTCAAGAAATGTCAATCAATCATTCCATCACGCATTGACCTCATTGATGCGTCAACACACCCTTTGTGGATGGACATTCCCCAACAATTGCGAACCTTTACCGAATCCCCCAAAAGTCAAACGAGTCCGAATACCCAAAACGCAGAAGACTAATTTGCCGAAAAACCGTATGATACCCTGTTAATTGCAATTTCAGGAAGAGTGCACATAGTTGAACTGTTTGTTACACCGTGTTGTCCGCAAAAACGTATCAACAGCCTACAAATTACAATGCTTTTCAAATTACAATGCAATTGCATCTGCGCTACAGCCAGCAGTGAGCAGATCCAACCTGAAAAGCATTGCTGACTGTAACCTTTCAACTTTCGCGCACGTATGTTGCAAATTAACGGCCGCAGCACATCCGTTTTGGCATTTCGCTCTTCGTAGTCCACGTTGAATGAGCATGAGGCGTTGCATTGAGTGAAATTATGAGCGGATTCTTTTGCAAAATAAATGTCCTGAGTTGAGAAATTTCAATTCTTGTGTCACTTTTTCATCTTTGGCATTTCTTTGCCCGGTGCATCGATCGACACATTGAAACACGATCAAGATCATCATGTCACATTTTGTTTTGGATGTTTTGTGTGCACACTTGGAAATACACAGGAAGCTGAAACTGCCCAACTTAATTTTCTAGGTCATCATGTCATGGGCGAATTTCTCGGTTTGCATGTTGGCACAGTTGATTCTTGTGTGAAGTTGTTACAAGATGGTCATTCATTAATACTTTCTCCCGGTGGTTCATACGAGGGAGGTTTCTCAAATAACTACGAATTGATGTGGAAGAATCGTTTGGGCTTTGCGAAGATTGCTCTGCAGGCTCGAGTGGTAACTGAAAAGTTTATCGATATTTTGAAATGCGAATAGTTATTGATGCATTTTCTCTGGACAGATATCAATAAATAAGCATCATGGTCCGTTCAATGATTGCATATTGTGATGCATGTCTTTGCTTGGAAGGAAAGCGTGCGTTGGTATATAGCCTATGCGTATAAGCCATGCACCAAAAAGTCCTTGACTATGACAGTCACAGAAACAATAGGATAATGATTCCGTTAACACAAGTACTCATATGGGATCATTGGGGAATTTTCATTC
>JASGXE010009194.1:0-27480 GCA_030068105.1 Sinentomon sp. SZTP_YWyxl
ACCAAGTTCTCTACCACTGCGGGTTCGAATATCGCGTCATCGGCAATTTTTTTTTAATTTTCGTTTGGCATATGTTTGCTTAGGCAAAACATATCACAGATGGAAAAACAACCTAAACATGATTTTGACATTTTCCTGACATATACTCGTACTCCTACGTGTGCCTGTTTTCCAGTTGTTGGGAACAACAGCATATAGACTATGTGGTCTCAAGCCATTCCAGGTCGGTGCCAATTTCAAAGGGCGGGCAAGCTAAGTTTCGGATCAGCGCTACACCAGAAGTGCACATTTTAAAAGCAGGGGCGGAACGACCAGCAAACCAGGCAGGTCGTGGTCACGGAAATGTGTGAAATCTCAGAACAGTAGAATTATCAAAAGATTGAGAGCTGAAAACCGACAGAGTTTCGAAAATTATTGAGGCTTCCGGCTCGACTTTAAGTGTTGTCATGCGCTACTCAGCTTGTCGAAACAGTTCATGAAGTAGGCTCTGCCCTGAGTGCTAAGTGCAACGTGCACCGCGCTGTGCTGATTGAATTTCCCTAAAGCACTTGACGCAGCAATCAATCACGAAGCTTGCCAGGTTTCCTCCTTTTGACGTTGATTTATTCGCAAAATTACCTGAAGAAGTGGCTGTTCCAAGTTCAATTGGATCATCGCAACCAACCTATGCTGGATTGTTTGCCTGTTGGTGTTCCTCAGGACAGTGTTCTATTGTTTATTGCAGTATAAAGAGCCCTGTGATGAGGTCTCCCCCCAAAATAATCTCAATTTTGTGTCAAATAGGTGTAAAGCATGGCAGCTCGTAAGACAAATCCTTCAAAATCGGTATTTACGGATTTGCTCTTCCGGAGTCGCACCATCGTGAACATTATCCATATCTTTAACTCTAATATGAAAGCAATTAATTATTGTGGTTGAGCGGGTTAAGAGGTCTCATTCGTTAGAGCATTTTTTTCCGCAACTTTTCTTGGAGAAGTCATGTTGATTCAATAATTATTGTGAAACAGGTTGCATAAGGAGAACCTTAAGAATTGCCTCGAATGAGATCTCGGTTCAACAATCAATGGTCTCGGTTCAACAACGTCATGATGCATAGGCATCACAGATATGTTAAAACATTTGGTCTTCAAGATAAACATGCTCGTAAACTGCCATTATGAGTTGACAGCCGGTAGTTCGGAGAGGAGGGCTATATTGCCCGGCTCCAAACACATTAAAGAACATTCCACGGAACAACGCTTGTAACACTGTGAAAATAGCGAGGCGTAATTGCAGAAAAGTTTTACAGTCGTATATCTTATGTGTCTCAATATCTATTTATCTCTGATGCGGGTCCATCTCCATCAAATTATTTTTTAACATGCAATCAAGCACAAAACGGTTTTAAACATTCAGTAAAAAAGTTAGAATTGCACCTAAACCTGAAAGGGAGATTAAAATAACATCTCCTTTATCGACGCCTCAAACTGTTCCATGCCATGGTCAGTGAAAAAAAATCCAAAATGCCTGTCAACATCTTTTTCAATGTTGTTTTTTCACCAATGCGATGATAATACTCACAACAGAATATGTTTTCACGGATTTCACAACGTAAAACAATGCGGCGTTTTCGCCCGAATTGCTCGTGAATGCAATTCCTATGCTAACAAATTCACCGTTCCTCTGTGAACATGCTCTTTCACTTCACCAGTAGGACTAGTTGTTCACCATTTTTATTCAGCAATTTTACTGGCTGCTCAATTCTCAATGACTTTACTCAATTCTCAATGACTTTGCCATCAGTTCATTGAATTGATTTTTCTACATATGTTTTGAATGTTTTGATGATTTTAAGCAATACGAATTCCCGACCTAGACCATTTATACCAACATTTAAAACAACAAACAACATGTAAAAACATAAAATATATAGAAACATTACAAGACAAAATAAAAACAATATAAAAACATTTAAAACAACATATAAAACCAGAACATCTTTTACGTTTTTCATTTAAACCTGCATTTCAATATATGACACGCTGTATTTCCGAGGCCTTGTTAATTGTGAGGGATATTTTTGTCCCTTTGTGAGGCGATGTTACAGACAGTAAACATCAAACAATTAATAAAAATCATGAACACCGAAGTAAAATCTGAATGACTGATCAAATCGAAGTTCAGGGGCAGTTTTCCAGGAGTTTGGCATTCTTGATAGTTCGACCGTGGCATAACTCCAACCACGCAGAGATATCTTTATCAGGGCCCCCAAATATTTGCCATTTCGTGTCGGCTATATGTATTCGTTCTGTCTCGGAACCCTCAATGATCCATTTTGGCGGGGTGAATCACAATCAGAAGTCCATGTGACTTCAAAATCACTGTGACTTCAAAATCTGGACAAGAATGGATAAATAATAAGCAAAAAAAGTTTCAGATAAATAATCTCGATGGGAAGGACTATTGCGCTGTCAAATGATTTGACACTGTTGACTGCGTAAAGGGTATCTGTTGAAAGAATAGCGCATATTGTTCACACTAAAAAGCCATTTCAATGCGATGACTTAGAATTATTTTTTATTTTAAATTGATTTCAAACAGCTATAATTAAAATTGAATCACATTTAGAATTGACATTGATGCGTGAGATGCAAAAAACAAGCGTTAAAGGACTCATCGATTCAACAAGCAAAACAATAATAAAGGAGGACAAAAACAAAAACAGCTCTGGGAAACGTAATTTGTAAAAGCAGGAACGCGTGTATGGCTCAATTGTTGAGCACAAATTGCTTATATTAACAGCTCAATTAAATAATAGAAACGAAGCAGTGTGTTTATAACAAAATAATATGTCCATGATTCGTATATTCGTGTTTCTGACAGTCACGGTTCGAAAAGGGGTTTGGGTTTCCGGAACAATCATGTACGAAATACAAATGTCAGAGATGATGAACTTATGGGTGTTGAATTGTGATTGATTTTGGATGTTTGCGTCTGTTTTGACTGACAATATTGTGAATCCATTTTTGATGTTGTGCAATAGACAGTCAAAACCATCCGTGGAAATATTGAAAACACAAGTAAAACCGCGTCAGAATGGACAGATTTTTGTCGGCAGACTTTTTCAGATCGTCTGTCCAAAACAGTTTGTCACTCGAAACAATGGGCAATGATAAATGCTCCAATGTTCTCCTTTTCACATTGTTGGGAGTGACAAACTTTTTTGGTCAGATGATCTGAAAAAGTCTGCCGACAAAAATCTGCCCATTCTGACGCGGCTTAATAAGATGTCCGAAGCCGTTTCACCGCGAATCATTAACACAGCCAAAACAAGTTTCTGCTGCTGCACGTTTCCGTCAATTGCACTTGAACTTCATAGCTCCTTGATTACAATCATAGCATCTTCGACAAAGCTTGCTATAAATGAGAGCAGAGAAAAATTCTACATGCACTGTGAGTTTTCACTTGCGGATTGGAACGGATGTTGAAACCATTGAAAACATTGTTGAAAACATTGTACTGTGTTGACAACTTGACTTTCAACGAAAAAGTTACTTTCACAAAAATGTTGACCGTTTCCGATTTCACTGACCCCACACAATACCGAGATGATCCTTCTCGTGTTTTCAAACTCCTCGTGTTTCCAAACTACGTGTTTAACACTCCTCGTGTTTTCAAACTTTACGTGTTTTCAAAATATTTTAACAACGTTTGAAACATGAAACAAACTATGCTGTTACAAAAATATATACGTGTCTTGGAACTACACGAACTACTTTTCAACCTACTCATGTTTCCAAACTACGTATGTAAGTACTCGTGAGAGTTCTTTGGTGACAATTGGTGACTGTGTGAGAAGTCCGAGTGTGTTAACAATTCGCGTCATTTTGAAACATAAATTCCCTTTTAACGTTTATTTTGCATGGGGATAATGATGTTATCATCTTGAACGTCATCGCGGTCAGTCTCAAATTCGGATGTCGGTAAAATGTCAATGCCTTTGTCTTGATCAAACGAAATTAAATCGCAATCGTACTCGCATTATGAACCTAATTTTTGCATGTTAACCAAAAATTTGTTGGCATGTTCAAGCCACACATCAGAATTTCCCAAGATTGGATGCAGCCGCCCTTGGCAGAATACTGTTGTGGAAAACCGTTTGAAGAAAATGGAGTGCAGACAAAGTGGATTAGAATGGATGGAATAGGATGGTATTGGATGAAATGTATAGAATGGCAGAGAATGGATCAGAATACTATAGGAAATGGAATGGAATCAAATGGAATCAAATCGAGAGAAGTCAAACACAATGGAATGGATTCGAAGAAAATTGAGTGGAATGGAATGTGTGATGTTCAACAGCAACATACGTTATTTTCGTAAACGACGAAAAAGTTCAATACATCATTTTTACCATTTTGAGAATGGGGTTCTCCCCTCGACTTATCTATCATATCACCAAATCTTCCCTCATGGATTTAGCCAGGTGATAAACAAATCCATGAGCGACAAACGTATGAATTCATGTACCTACGTATTGTATAAAACGGGCATATTGTACATAAGAATGTGTTTTAAATTGCCGGATTTCTGAGTTAAGAGCCGCACAATTTAGTCTGTATTGTAGAATTTGAATCGTGCATTTTTGCAAGGCAAGAAAAAAATAAAGTCATTATAGAATTAAAGTAACAACAGATCCGACTAGTAAATAGTTCGGCGATCTTGAAGATCCTCGTTCTCAGTTTGACTTCATTGACTTTGAGCTGGCATATTTTGATCTGGGAATGATGAAACATTTCCGCTCACGGGATTGGTCTGAGCTCAGTGTGTTGCGTTTCCTTGTGTCGTCTCAAATCCACCTTCCGCTGGAATGCACGTCCGCAGAGTTCGCAGGAAAACGGTTTGAAGCCAGTGTGTTTTCGGCTGTGGGTGATCAGATTGGACGACTGACTGAAAGCCTTTCCGCAGACAGCACACTTGTGCGGTTTCTCACCTGAAAAAAAAAACAAAAAATAGGAACCACGTTAAACTCTCGCTCTTAAAACGAAAGAAGAGGAAAAGAGTTCAGTGAGGTGAGCTTTGGGTTTGTTCTTGATTCATGTGGCTGCGACGTTATTTCGATAAAATTAAGGAATAAAATAACGGAACATAGAGTAAAATGAAATGAATTGAAATAAAATTAAATTAAATTAAATAAAAAAAAATCGAATAAAAATAAAATTGAAATAAAATTGAAATAAATTAATTAATAAATTAAATTAAACGAAAAAAATAAGACAAGTGCTGGGATTGCGCATGTTTATCAGTGTTCAGTTACAAAAAAAGTAAATTCGGAAACAGAATTGCATTAGATCTTTCAAGTGAGTTTATGGATTCACTGCTTGCCAATTAAGATCGCTATTTAAGATCCAGGTCGCCTGAAAGCAAGCAAATCTCGGTGGGGAGATGAGAGATACACTAGGTGCGTTTGGAAAAATGCGGTATTGCTCTCCCACAGGCGATTCGGTCTCTTTTTGACACTGGCCATAAAATATGAATTTTCGAAGGAGAAACAAAGAGTGGTGGTGAAATGTTTCACTGCTCAGAGATGATGCCGTCTGAGATTCATCAACAGCAGGCTGCTACAAGTCTGTGGAGACTCTTCTCTTTCCGGCCGCAGTGTCCTTTTATGTCCCGGTAAATTTAAAGCAGGATGGGACACGGTGCAGCAGGCGGAGCGGTCCAGATGTCCAAAAACAATCACCGTTCCAGCAAACATATTGCACGGATATGGAAGAAAACGTTTTGACAGACTGAAAATTGACGGTGCAGGAGATAGCCGAGTCTAAGGGATAACGAAATGGGCTGTGCATCGAATTCTGGGCCAGGACTTGAAAATGGCGAAGGTCAGTTTTCGAATGGGTGCTCCGTCTTCTTGACGCAGCCAAAAAACAGCATCGTCTGAGAATTGGTGGTCCGCTGCCTTTTTGGCTGCGTCGTCGGAGTGGAGGCCCGAACCCCTCTGCAAGGTGCACCGTGGAAAGAGAAGAGTCCCACAAGCTTGGAGCAGCCACTTGTTGATGAATCTCGACGGCATCATCCCTGGACAGTGAAACATTACCTACACCACCACTCTTTGTTCCTCTATCGAAAAATTCGAATAACCAGTGTCAAAATAAGACCGAATTCAAAATGATAACAGAAAATAAACCACTAGTCGGAATTTTATGCAATTTCGTAAGCAACGACTTAAAGGATGGAACTGTATGATAGACCAAGTAATACAGCAATATGTCGCGTGGTACGCCTGTGGGAGAACAATTCCGGATTTTTTCCAAACGCACCTCGTAGGTTAAGGCATATTACGTGGCCATTGATTTGTTGAGTTGACACCCTTGAGTTGTCCTAAGTGTAACAGAACCACCCAATTAGAGTGATGCCACGAATATCGCAGAATTTTGATATCATCCCCGCTGCTTAAAAATATGTAACATCAAAAATCAAACTAAACCTCGCATTTTCCCATGAAAAATGGTTGCTGCAATTGCATCTTGCAATTCCTGCGAATGACATTCATGCTCATTGCATTTTCTTCAACATTCTCCTTTTTGCTCACGACGTTGTCCTACGAGAATGCCGTCGCATCCACGAGTGTCCTCTGCACTGCGCTGTCATCTATCTCCTGATTTCCAACTGTTGCAAGAGGTTACTTTTCTGACAAAATCTCACATTTTACTTGCTAATATTCTATTGACCTCGATCAACCTGAAGATGTCACAGGTTTCGGGGATTCCTTTATCTCAATCTGGCACTTGCCAGCATTCCATCAGTTTAGTCTGGCGAAATTCCGGAGCATGAAAGTTGGAATAAAATATAGTTTTTTCCCTTTTAAGAGAAAACAATAAATAAACACATTTATTGTTATTCTGCTGTGAACGACGGCGCTCATTGGCAGAAAGGATTTAAACCACGATTGCATTACGTCTGTTTTGAGACTGATTTTTTGCAAAAAAAATTAAATTGGGTTGTGCTTTATTTGAGGGTATGGTTTAGGCATACCGGTTGAAAATGATAAAAATCGTTCAAAATTTTACAGAATTTCCCGGTAAGCGTTCTTGATTAATCTATACGGATCGGGGCACTTCTCCATCTAACCCCATGTAAAAGTCCCGGATCACAAAAACGTGGGAAAAACTAAACAAAGAAATAGGTTCGGTTAGGATAGGTTAGGTTAGTCAAGTTAAGGGTAGGTTATATAGGCTGTTATTGGCTTATGTGAGCTTAATTCTGCTTTTTTGTCTGTGCACCCAATCAGGACATACACCGATTCCTAAAAATTCGCTTCGGAAAATACCTGCCTTGTATTCAATTATCACGGGAATTTTTTGGGAAACCGAAACCGTTAAATTGTTATATTTTGCGCGTCATATATTTAGTGCGCCGAAGCAAAGTATCCAGATCGTGAGGGGCAACGTGTGATCGCCAAGAATCCAGGGAATGTGCCACACTTCCCTTCACAAACCTTTGCAGATTCTCCAGGAAATTCCAATGTTGGAAAAAATAAGCGAGAGAAAAGGGACGTGGATTGGCGCCCAAAACGGGAGAGGTCTGAAAATGAATGAAAAAATGAAACAAGATTTGGGAAATAACTCGCAGACCAAAAGGAAGACGTTAGGGAGGGTTGTGTTACGAATACACTTGTTGTGAGGCTATGAAAAAATGTGAGGCAATGCAATAATATTTTGAGACGAGTCAGGTTGTCAAACAGGCCTAAAACCTTTTAAGGGATTGGCAAGTGATTGAAAGAGAAAGATTGGGGAAAAACAGCATAGTTGGAGCTGGACGGGCGCGAAACACGCGCCTAGCACCAAATCCGCGCCTCGAGCCGTCGCCTGCGTTGCCGTTGCCTCTGGATCGCACTCTCTCTCTCTCTCTCTCTCTGGTTATGGCGGCAACACAATCAGGAACAGAACAAGGAAATTACTGGATTATCAGCTGCCTTTAAACTCAATCAAGTCCTGCGTCCGGGGCTCTGCTTTGAGCTGTCGAGCCTTTCGCATCCGACTGGCAAAGTTGTGTGAAGCTTTTCCTTTTGATTGTGTGACACATTACGTCATGTACAGGGTGACTGACCGTTTACTCCTTGTTGTCTCAAAAGCCATCTTCTTCGACATCTTCAGAGGCAAGCAGCATTGCTGTTTCTGCCTAAAGATAAAAGTAGGGGTGACCGGGGTTGGCTGGGTACAGGGGCAGGTCGAAACACATCTATTGATCATTTTGTCAATCTATATGCGCTAAATTAGGCTTTGGGTCAATCCTTAGAGTTTGACATTTTAGGTGGGAACCATCCACCAGGGCCAAAAATATCCAGCATGTTGTTTCCGAGTATATACACTAGAAAAAGCAATCAAAAATGAATTTGAGCACAAGGTGTTCCAACCTGCCCGACAGGTGTTCCAACCGACCCCCTTGTGGGGTTGGTTGGTACATTTTTTCCGCGGTCACACTTGCGATTCTCACCACCAAACTGGGAAGAATACCACAAAACAGATGAAGATAAAAGGTGCCTTTGGTGTGTTGCAAAATGACAACTTCGTTGTACGCAAAATGCGGAATCATTTAATGAAAACCATAATGTGTTCCAACCAGCCCCGTTCTCCCCTACTTTTTTCTCCTGAACATGTTTTATGTGTAAAATGTCCAGACAGCCAAAGTTTTTAATCAATTGTTCGACTTGATTCGATCCCATATACAATTCGGTTCAATTCGATTTAACATTCAATTTTATCTTTTTCGTTCCGATCTTTTTCGTTCCGATTGGTTTTGATTTTCGGTCGTTAAATTCTGCCTTTTATTCCATTCTGTAAAATCCCATGGAATTCGATCCAATTCTATTCAATTCGACCAAATTAGTTCCAATTCCATTCAATTCCATTTAGTTCAATTAAGTTCGATTCGATTTAAGTTGATCACTACCTGTGCGCAAAAGGGAGAGGCGATATCATTGATTTGTTTTTTTTTTCATTGATTGTCTGTCAATTTGTCTTCGCTTGGTTGTATTCCGTTTAGAAATATGATTTCTGCTCAGGATGATTTCTGACGGACGTCTCAGGAATGTATGGTTTCCTTATTTCAGCATTTAGGAAATACACGAAGAGGAAAATGGCATCTTCCCTTCTCCAGTTGCTGAACTCCTACTCATTTATGCGGGAATGCATTTATAATATGAAAATAGTGCATCCGTGCTTTTCTAGGGACACTCCATACGTCTGATTAAAGTGATGCGTGAAACAAGGGTCTTTTCCTTTTCCTCAGAAAATGATATGATTTGTGCCGTTCCACTTTTTTGGAAGCCGTAGATGGCAGTTGACCCCATGGGACCTGGCCTTGCACAGCATTTGCACCCGACGAAGAGTGCGCCACCGTCGCATGCAGGAATCAGGAGCACTCCCTGCAGGGTACAGCAACAATCAAATTGAATCAGAGTCGGAAGAAAAATCGGCACAATCAGCGTTATATAGCCTCAAGCATCACCACCGGGGTTTTGACACCAAAAATTTCGGATGCGGTGAGGCAACCATTCCGAGTATGTTTCCACATCCTCTTGACGGATTTCATCTGCTGTGGCATCAAATGCATGTGTATTCCACTTTCAATTTCTCAAAATGCTTGCTGCGGAAATTTTCGACATTTCTTCAGCATACATGTACGAGTACCTATGCACGAGTATGTTATATGTATGTATATGTTATGTTCCACATGGATCATGAAATCCGCCCACATAAAACGTTTGGGAACACTGCTAGTTTCACTTTCACCAATTATTCTGAAAACCAAAACTGGAGTTAAAGTGTAGTTATATACGCTTTTGATTTTTCACAACGCACAATACCAAAAGGTACTGGATTGGAATTTTCAACACGTTCAGGTTGTTTATCAAGGCACGTAGGTCCAAAGCAAAAATCCCATCTCAGAAGGTGGAGATATGAAAACAATATTGACTTTCTAATAAAGCTTGGAAAATAAGAACCCACGCATAGCCTATAATCGTGGCTCAGCCCAGATTTGAATGATTCTGAGTTTTTTCCCCCAACATATGTTGTGTATCGACGAGACCGTTCTTTTTGCGGGAATGACGATTCGGGGGATAAAAAAGTGAAAAGCGGAAGGGGGAGAGGTGGAGGGGTGTTCCTCTGTGTTTGTAAGAGCCTTTCCAGTGCACTCATCCACTGCGATCCCATTCATGAGTTTTTTCTGTGTAAAATTTGGAATGCGAAACCGTGTTTCAGTTTCTTTGTTCTTTTTTGTATCGTCCACCTCAATATGATGGTGAATTCTTTAATGCCATTGATGGTTGTCTAAATGATGCTGGATTACTTGATAAAGCAGATATTCCGCTGATTGTGTTGGGTGACATGAATCTACCCGATATTGATTGGGAAAAAAGCGTCGTTCGAGCAAATCCTGCTTATGGTAATTATTTAAATTGCAAGGGGTTGAGTTTTTCTCACAAGTATGGGCTCCAGCAATTCGTAAAAACCCCTACACGAGGTGACAATATTTTAGATGTGGTTCTTGCGAGGCCAAAGGAACTTATTTCCAATTGTGAGGTCGAGGGAGGCATATCTGACCACTCTCTTGTTTTAACGCGGCTTTCGCTTTTAAAGCCGACGGTGCAGTCATTGCAGATTCAGTCGTTTTTATACAAAAGGGCGGATTTGCAGGCATTATCAGATTATCTGCAGTCTCATCTGGCCATCTTTCGGGAACTACCAAGTTCCGACGATGGCAGTGTTAACACGCTTTGGTCAAAGTTCAGAGAGATAGCACTTGAAGCCAGAGAAAAGTTTGTGCCAATTCGATCGTCCACCAGGACGGGAACTCTGAAATGCCCTTGGCAAACAAGAGAAATGGTGGTTCACAAGCGCAGGTTGCGCCATTTATTCAAGAAAAGGAAAGGTTCTCAATCTAAGCTTCTTGAGTATAAATCTGCGCTTGGGAAATATTCCAAGATGAAATATCAAGCGTTGGAGACTTTTTTTCTTAAGCTGCAAGATGGCAGTGTAGGAGCTGATAAATTCTGGCGCTATAACAAAGGCAGAAAATCAGTGAGAGCTCCTATTCCAGCATTTGCAGTGGGGGAAGGTGACCAATTTGTGAGTGATGCCCGTGGTAAAGCCGATCTTCTAAATCGGGTGTTTGCAAAAGTATTTACTTGTGATGGCCCTCCAAAATTGCCTGTTGGGCCGTTTTACTGTTCCTCGGGCAGGCCGTTTTTTACGGAGGCCATGATTGCCAAAAGAATAATACAAATGAAGTCAAAGGTTGCCGAAAATCCCGCCTCAGTCAGTATTAATCTGTTAAAGTTGCTGCCTAATGTTTTTGCTGAATTTTTGTATCTAATTTTTCAAACGTGTCTGAATGAAGGGGACATTCCTGCAGAATGGAAAAGGTCCGTAATTGTCCCTGTTTTTAAGAAAGGGAAACGGGATAACCCCGCAAATTACAGGCCGATAAGTCTTCTGGATACATCCTCCAAAATACTGGAGTTCTTTTTGGCTAAGCACATTCGGGAGTTCCTGGGCTCTTCCGCTGTCTTAAGCAGTGCGCAGCACGGATTTCGCCCTGGTTTTTCTTGCACAACCCAGCTGACGGCTTTCACCCAAGAGATTTCCATGGCATTGGACAGAGGATCAAAAATTGATGCCATATTGATTGATTTTGCAAAGGCATTTGATGTTGTGAGTCACTCCTTACTGCTTGAGAAGCTTACTTTTTTGGGTCTGGATTACACTACCCTGTGTTGGCTGAGGGGATACCTTACTGGCCGAACTCAAGTTGTGAGAATCGATGACCATCTTTCAGAGACCCGCCCAGTAAACTCAGGGGTACCGCAAGGAAGTATACTTGGGCCGTTGCTTTTCTTAATTTATGTCAACGATCTGTGCTCGACGGTCAGTTCCAAAATTCGGCTTTTTGCCGACGACTGTATTGTGTACAGGCAGATTGACTCGGTTGATGATAGTTCCGCCCTGCAGCAGGATTTGGAGTCTATTTCGCAATGGTGTGTTTCTTCTAAAATGAGTTTAAATGCCCAAAAATGCTCCCTTATCCACTTTTCGTCCACTGCAAATGATCTGACTTTCAACTATGTCTGAGAGGAGTTTCCCTCTCCCCTTGTAAGGATGTCGTTTATTTGGGAGTCAAATTGACTGGCAATCTTGACTGGGCTTCTCATGTTGCTACAGTTACCAAGAAGGCCTCCAGAGCACTCTATTTTGTGAGGAGAAACTACAGGAAATGTCCACGTAGGATCAGGGAGTTGGCTTATTTGTCTTTGGTACGGCCAATCACGGAATACGCTTCATGCGCATGGGACCCCCGAACTTCTTCTCAGGTTCGGGCTATTGAGCGTATACAGCGCCAAGCTGCTCGTTTTGTAATAGGGGACTACAGAAGAAGGCAGAGTGTCACCGAAATGATAAGAAAACTGGGGTGGAAAAGCCTTGCTGAGAGAAGGAGCGAGCAGCGGATCCTGAGTTTCTATAAAATTCTTAGCAACTCTGGAGGATGGCAGGAGTTTTTGTCCTATATCCAGCTCCCGTCCTTCTATGCTCGTTATGATCATTCATTTAAGGTCAGGCCACTATCGTTCAAAAAAGACGTGGGCAACGGATCTGAGTTTCTATTAAAATTCTTGCAACTCTTTGGGATGGCAGGATTTTTGTCCTATATCCAGCTCCCGTCCTTTATGCTCGTTAGATCATTCATTTAAGGTCAGGCCACATCGTTCAAAAAAGACGTGGCAAATTTTCTTTTCTTGGAGAATAAAGATTGGAATTCGTCTCCTTCCACTGTTCCTATCTTCCCTTTGACGTGGAAACACTTCGAAGACGCCTGGCAGCCCGACTTCTCCTTTGATAGCCTTTTAACTGCCTGAACATGGAGCATTGTCATTGTCTATCAATGTTCTTTTTTCTAATTCCTGTGTAATTGTATTCCGTGTTCTTTTGAGTGTTGATGTTATTGTACATTTTAATTCACTTGTCGATGGTGTTCTTCTGTTCCTTTTATCGTTATTGATTGCGAAATGTCCTTTCTATATTTCCTTTCTGTGTACGATATAGGCTGCAGCCTAAAAGTACTTAATAAAATTCAAATTCAAATTCAATATAATTTTGCCTTCAGGGACACCTTTCCCGGCCTTATTTTATTTGCTTTTGATACACACAGAAAAATATCACGTGTTAATAAAGACGATGATATTATGAACAGCAGTGTTTCATATTGCTATTGAATGTGCCCTCTCTATGTATACCTCTTCGCCATGGCTATCGGCAAAGTTGGAGTTTACAAGTGATAGCGCACATTGTCTTATGGCGTGAAAAGCCTAATGCGAAAAGGGTTTTGATTGCTGACGACATGTTCAGGTTATCATATCAAGACCGAGGGAGCGCAGAGTTGAGTTGAAAATAGGTGATGTGTGCAGTCACGTAACTTGCAACCCTGTCTAGCCTGAGCCGGCATTTCCCAGTCCAACAGAGCAGCAATTCTCGGCTTCGCTCTTTGAGTAAAATCGAGGAAATAATCCTGGCAGCTTCTCCACGTTTTGTTCCCCTTTCATGCTCGTTCCCTCATATGCCCAAGGGACCATAATTAGGGGTTGCAGATAGATGCCTTTATCTGGCAACAATCCTTCCAGCAATTAGCTGAGCTGCCGCGAATCGGGCGCTTTAATCTCCCCGCTATATCGGCCCCTCTCTGCTGTAAAAAAATTATTGAATTACTGGTAGCTTTCATAGCCTAGATGTTGGATTTGGATGATTGCATTGCTTTCTGGAGTAGCTTTTCTGTTTCCTTTCCATACGAGTAAGTGTGGCAGATCACGCAACATCCCCGCTGCTTACACAAATGAAATACGACCCCGGCGCAGAGTCGGACCTGATCCAATAAAAATCACATAAAACAGCAAGATCCTTGGCTGAGAGAGGCGAAGGACTGAGCCCTCCTCATCCCGCGGGGAAGGGGTTTCCACAAAAGCCCTCATGCTGTAATGTTTTCCATCCACCCTCCGCTGAACCATCCACATCATCCCATCAATGTCATCGCAAATAAAAATTATCGTCAGAAATCCCAGACTTTTCGCAGACGACTGCTGTGATATTAGCTGAATGTATAGGGCCGTTATGGATAACGGCACTGTGCAATTTTCAATTCTGCTTATTTCATTCATTTGCTTCGCTTTCCTTCCTCCCCATCCCCCAAAGTTGCCAGTCATAATTTTCAAAGCACACCAAAAGGGTAATAAGGGTATAATAATCATGCCTGGTTTCAAAAAAGTCTCTGCAGGGTAATAAATTCCTTGGGCCATCTGGCTGAACCAACAGCACCCATCAGAGCCATTCAACAGACCTTCAAGAGAAATCTTCATCCACTATATCCACTGCTGATGGAGAATGAGCCCATCGTTCCTGCTATAGATAAGCACGCAACGTATCACGACTCGTTGTACTGTACATAGGTTATCCAAGCACGAATTGACGGACATCATTCACGCTGATGGAAATTTTTCACTTCAAAAGACTCTGGTATGGAAAGAGTTGACTGGAAATTGGGCATGTCTTTCCGCGAGCGCAATCCTTTGAATATAATTTCTGTATGATCGATTATGCCGCGAGTCTTTGTCCATGAACTGAGTGGTGGCCGGATTTTCAGGCATCACCTGAGTGCGAACGGAAAATTACTTCGCTGTCATTGTTTTCCGGCGTGTGGTGCTCATCTTTGACACAAATTCTTCTGTCAGATGGTCTGACGCAATTTTCGCAACCTGGTCATTCGCAACTTGGTTCTTTATTTGGCGAAAGGAAATTCCCAACTGGTTTTTGCAGCAGGGAAATTTGCAATTTGCGCAGAACATGGCGTTTGAGATGTTGATAAAACAAATTTCTTGAACAAATATTTCGTGTACGTGTTCACCACATAAACCGACACCATCAGGATCCTATGCTTCTTTCTGCCCGACAGTGACAAACATTGTCGACTATCTCTCGTTCAATTCCGCTTCTAATGCAAATATCGTTAGTTGCGGCTTAAACGCGTGAAAATAGTCATTCCGACCATGATAGTGTGTCAGTGCAGATACTGAAACTTGCTCCTGCTTCAATCGCCCCGTTCCTGAAAGCTTTGCTTTGTCTGAGCCTGAGCTCCGGTTCTCTCGCAACATCCTGGAAATTTCCAACTCTCGCTCAAATCCGCAAGAAGGCTTCAAAATCTGATGCCGCCAACTGTCACCATCAATATCACCGGGCCCATCACTATCACCGGTGCCTGCTGCACGTTTCTTGAACACTATCTTGCCATATCCGCAATTGCCTTTAATCCGCCAACTTGTTCACTCCCCAACAACATGGTTTCGCTCGGATTTCTCTTGCGAGTCCCAGGTTGCAAACCTCTTGTTCGTGATTATTTGTCCTCCTCTGATCTGGGTGACTCAGTTCAGACGGATGCAATATTTGCTAAAGCATTTGATGCTGTTTCTCATGCGAAGCTTATCTTAAGATGAAGGCGCTTAGCATCGTCGATGATATATCTTGTTCGTGGGTTTCTGACTAGGAAATCCATATGCCTGAGCTGCTACCTGTGACTTCTGGAGCGCCACAGGTTAGTGTTCTTGGTCCCTTATACTTGTTAAATCGTTTTTCGAGGCCCTCTATGATGCGGCCCTCTATTAGCCCTTCATGAGCGGCCCTCTATATGTATTATGAGCAACAACATTCGTCTCTTCGCCGACGACTGTGCTTTCTGCCGAAAACTTTGTTCCCTCACTGACTGCCATATGTTCTTCAGGGGGACCTAACGATTTCAGGCTGAAGTCAGGACAACAGTATGAAACTTATAACGCTGAAAATTCAAAGTTGAATCTTTCACAAATAATCGCGATCCAATTCGTCAACATTACGCCGACATTGATGGTGATGGACAATGTCAAGGGACAATGTGATTGAACATGTGGACAGATCAAATCAAATCAAACCAAATCAAGGCCTTTATCTCAGAGAAATCAGAGGCCTTCACAGACAAACACATTAAAGGAGGAATATAAATACATACAAAACCAAGAATAAAAAGATAAACCGAGCAAAGTCAAATGTAGCATATGAATACACATGAAATCCAGTCAATCAAGAATCGAAAATGTAACTCAGCAGCATTTTAAAAGCGATGAATATACTTCATTCTGCATGACATCAAAAATGGCTGTTTTATGGAAATAGAACTGTGAAGACCGAGACAATCTGGTCGGATGCGAGAGAGAAGCCAAATTCAGTTCATCATAAATGTTGCGGAGGCGATTTATGCTGAGTGGACTTGTGCAAAAGCGTGACAAAACTAACTTTTCTATTCGAAATAAGATGTCCAACTATGCCAAAGAGCATTGACAGCCTCACTGATATGATCGCGTATTTTCTGAGACCAGTTGCGAAATGAACATGTTGAAAGTTTTTCCACTTTTTTCAAAGAGTCTTGAGGGTGCAAATATAAATTTCACTGCAGTGGTCAATAGTTGGGAGCGATAGAGAAACAAGTCTTATTGTTGTTCCCTTCGGGTTGGCAGTCGGGTTGGTTGGCAGCCAACCCGACTGAGGGCATATTATAATATAGTTTAGAGAGTATGTTATTTTGGCAGATATTTTTGTGAAATGGGGCAATCACGAAAGTTTAGATTCCATCCAAAGTTCTAGATTTCGGATGCAGTTATTCCACTCAAGCGACATACCACCAAAGGTCATCCGATTTGCCTTCAGGTCGGTCAAGATCAAGAGATTAGGTGGGCCAAAGACAAAAGGTTGGCACTTCTCTTGATTTTTAAGACCAGCCCGTTTGCCCGGGACCAGTTTTTAATGCCCGCACCAATGAAACGATCAACAACAACTTGCAAATTTAAAGAATCAAAATGCATATCAAACATAGCAAGTCATCTGCATGACGATGATGAGAACAACGTCATCAAAATTGTATCCAATGCTATTTTATGAAGATTGAGAAAAACGTAGAGGGCCAAGAACTGAACCCTGTGGGACACCGCATGCACCTTAGCCATCCCGGAAATCTTCTGCGTTTCATTTTGACGGCAGTGAAAACGTCATAGACACTGATCACCGATCAGTGCTGGAGCCTTCTCCGTTAAGTCACTCTTAAATCTTTCGAACCCTCTGGGATTTCAGAACCAATTCATTGACTAACACTCATTGTCTGCGGCCTCTCCTATAGTGCTCCCCCTTTGAATTGGATTTGAACCTCCAATTTTCTCAGCTCTCCTCATTCAAGAATTCTATTATTAGCTCGCAAATCGATAATCGGCGAAGGGCCATATACAATACAAGCATCATCCCAGAGTAGGTACATGTACCAATTGTCTGCCGCCCTTTATCAGGCATCAAGCACCAAACCCGCATGCCTGCCTGCCTTCCATGCTGACTGAAACAGCCCCATCATTTATCCGTTTCTATAAGCAGTGTAAACGGATTGCTATTTGCAGGAGCAAAAGATCGGGGTGACTGCAATCCGCACTCTTGTTGCGCGCCCTATGCTGCCTGAGGAATTCAAGAGGGTGATATGGAAAGGGGCCGGCGAGAAATAATTAATAAAGAATCAGCAGGGGTTGATTTATGTGATTTAGTAATTTTGTCTAATTATTAACTTGGTTCAGTCGCATTCCTTTAGAATCCTCGCCCCGCGGCGGCAGCGCTGTTTCAAGGATATTCTTAGCAAAGCAAAGCTAAAATACAATCTGGGTTTCATCCGAGCATGCCGGTGAGATATTATGCTAGGAAGAAGTTTAAGATTTGGTCATCGCAGTTTGCTGAATTCAACACAGGACCCATGGATATTTTTCCTAAAAACAAATCTGGCGCAAAAGCAGGACCCCAGCGTACAGTGTTTACTTTGGGCAAATATTTCCATCGTTGGACATATTCTGTAAAATCTCTTGTTGGAAACCGCAATGGAGCTATCAGTTACTCTGTAAAGCAGCCAAATGCCAGTGCGATTCAATTGCAAAACATCTCTTGAGTTTGTTGCAACTCTTCTTCATGATGAAGTTGGCTACGGTTCTTACGGTTATTGCTGCGCAGTGTTGATAATCTGCTGCTATAGAGTATTTGCGAATAATAATTATCGAATGTTGTCGGAGTTTTACACATTGTAAAGAAAGCTCACTGTTTGAACATTTAAACTGTATGCTTTTCATGCTTGAAAGGTCTTTTCGTAAGAGAACTTGACAACAAACTAGCTTTCAGTTGAACTAAAATAATTGGTCCTTCTTGAGGAACCGTTCAACGACGCTACGTCAATTTCCGCGAAACAATTTTCCAAAAGCGTTACAAGCACCTCAGCCATAACCAAACAATCTTTTAGATTTGCGTTTATATACCTACGTTGCCTTTCAAAAAATCTTTTCCCTCTACGGCGGGTGCGATGCTCTAATTCAATTACATAATAGTTTTAGCTTTGAGTTTGCCCCGCTCGATCAGAGCTGCTGCTTATGCGAACGGGTTTGATCTGCGCCTCTATATCTCGGCTAAAATCAACAACCTCCGAACTCAAGTGCCACTTTCACCCGTAAAATCATCACCAATGAACGGTTTTGATGAAGGTAAAGCTGGCAATGCACCGTTTCATTTGTCCGAATGCTGAAGTTCCTGCAAGCTGCCTGCAATGGGCATTTTGCACTTATACCAATACAACCAGAAAAAAAGGTGAAATGAGCACATCGATACCTTCAGCAGAACCTGTGTCATGGCACAGCGCATTATCTACGCAACAAATTTAAAATGCCGCACTCCACTACACTATGTCCCTGCTTCGGTAACAGGACTTGCCCAGCGGAATCGGACAGTTAAAGTAGAAAAAATATAAAAAAAATAGATTCAGCAGGAAACATGGCAGATGCCAACACCCTGATCCAATTCAGGAGCAGAGAGGTTCAAAACTTTTGGGGGAGTGCAAATGGCATTTCCAAAAATTTTGTGTTTCAGAAAATATGCCGTGACGTGAAAACCAAGACGAAAGCTGTATGAATTAGGCAAAACTGGTCAATTGAGCCAATTGAGGTCGAGGGCTTCAGGAGAATATCGCAACCGACGGACCGCAGAGGGCGCTTTTAGGAACTAGTTTCCGGTAACTTTGCTTCCGTTACCCAGTATCTGCAGGTATTCCATGGATACGGTGTACCGTCTCTAAAATACAGGCGAATAGACACATGCTGCCAGCTGCAACAAAATGATGATGATGGTTCTGGTGAGACGAGTGGCTTGCAAAGCAACCACGCCATTCCGCATCATGGGTCATTTTCGATTGGACCAATACAGGATATTTCACAATGCGCATATAGCTTGAAAAATCCGCGCTTGCGAGTTTCACTGCGTTTTTATGCAGGTATAACGATCCGGCATGTCTAAAATGACATTGTGTACGCCGAGCTCAAAGGCTTTCGATAGCATTCGATCCTGGAACTATGCGCCCGTAAACTGATGGCCTCATCCTGTGGTGGAAATTGATTGTGTAGAGCAAGTGTTTGTCATGGCGTTGGAAAAATATTTGTACAAGTACTCCATGGGGAAAGTTGATGAAATTTTCGCACTCAATGCAGCTACGGCTGTTGCCGGGGCTTCAGCGCTTTGCGATTCGAAGGTGATGTTTATGTTTTGTCGCAACAATGGTAGTTCAAACGAAGCTTGTGCGCCTATTGTTTCGGTGAACTCCTAGGCAATAATAAGGTAAGGCGAATAGGCTTGTTAAACGAGAGCTTGCAGCAAATTGGCCGGCTGGTAATTGGCTTCGACTCAAAGACTGTAATGAGAGGCGCATAATCCCGACTTGCATGGTCATGGCCATTGCGACAATGTGGATTTCCTGCAGTGAAATTGATGATAACACAATCTGGGAATCTCTAATGAAGACATTTGAAGAGAAAACAGTTATCATTTCTGTGGAAGGAGTCTATTTCCCAATGGTCTATGGTTCACTCTTTGAATTTCTGGATAAAATACGTCAAAAAGATAACTTTCATAAAACATCGGATATCTCGATTTAACTTTATCATTCGTATAAAGGACCTTGTAGTTTCAGATATTTTGGTAATTTGATGCATCAAAGCCATTTCTACATTGTAAATCCAGCTCAGCGGATGACAGACTTCTTTGCAAATATCTTTATAAAACTGAAAACAAAGGCCATGGTTATTTGAGATTTCTTCAGAACAGTAACTTGTTGACAACTTTGGATTGCTTGATAAAATTGGTTCGGATTTGTTGGTAAAGTTAACATGCGCAACCTGTTGGTAAAGTTTCTGTTTCAGATTTTTTGTAATGCATTTTGAAGATTTTGACTATAGGCCGCTACAAATTTAGATTTCGTTAAAAAATAAACTTTACGATGATAGCCAGAAAAAACGAGGAACCAGAAGACAAGGTTTCATTTAATAGTTACACGTAACGGTAAGAAAGCACGTAAATGTTTCTAAAATATCAGTTGTCAGTAAAGTTGTCGTTGAGATGAACTACCTGCTTCATTTTCTCCATTGATTTTTATCATTTCATTTTCTCCATGTTAAAGTAACACAAAATAGAATGTGTCTGTTTCCAACTTCACGTTTTAAGATGGAATTAGGCATCCTATTTTCAGCAACTTTGATAAAAAAATGAAAAAGACCAATCAAAATTCAAGAAAAAAATTAACACGTTTTTGACGTTTCAAACGACAACTACCCGTAATTCGCTGGAAATCAGAGAAGTCAGAACATGATATTTTGTGTTGCTAATATGCTTTCAAATAAAACATACTCGTAAACTGCTTTTGAATTTATTGTGAGTCATCAGCCAATTGCAACTACCGTTAAAAGGGACAATTTGGTTAAAACAAACAATTGCGGATGATCTCTTTACAGAGTCGTGACTTCCCCCGAGGACAGCGCGCATCTTCAGTCTGATCTCAACCAGGTTTCATTGTGGTGTGACGCTTGGGGAATGCGAATTAATGCAACAAAAACCAAATCCATGGCTTTCTGCAACCACTCATCTGCAGCTGATTGCAGAAAAATAACTTATCTGATAAACGACCAGCCCATCGAAAATGTTAGCCTTTTCAAATACCTTGGCGTCGTTATTTCTCACGACTTAACCTGGAAAGATCACATTAACTTTACCAGTTTAAAAGCAAATCGCACACTCGCATTCATCGGGAGGACCATGCGTTATTCCTCTCAAAAGGCCAAGTTAAAAGCCTATTTGTCCCTTGTCTTACCAATCCTCGAATATGCTGGAGCTGTCTGGGATCCATCTAGCCAGGAGCTCATTTCCAAACTTCAAGTTATTCAGAGGAGAGCGGCTCGCATGATTACAGGTCGCTTCTCCCGTGATGTCAGCGTCACTAAACTTCTGCATGATATAGGTCTTGATCCACTGGCAACCAGGCGGAAAGTGCATAGACTGAATTTATTCTGCGACATTCTTTCCCAATCTCTTAATTTCAGTTTGCCGAGCTGTTATTCTATCAAACCAACTCAACGCAGAACAGATAATGGCCTTGCTGTTTCAACGCCAATTTTTAAAAGTAATGTGATCTTCAATTCCTTTTTCCCTAAAACCATCAGGGACTGGAATAGCCTTCCCTCGAGTTCAAAATTTATAACGCATGCACGCAAGTCCCTCGGCGTCGCACCTCAGACATGAGTTTTTCTCTCCTTTTTGTATAGCAATGAGCTGATTTGTGTTTTTGCTGCGATGTTTTTTGTGTTGTGTTTTTCGTCACGTCGCTTTTTATTCTTTTGATGCTTTGAAGCAAGACCGTTACTGGTACGAATGTCTCTGTGTACTTGTGTTCTGTCACCAGTTCATTTGTGACAGTATTTGTCAATAATAATAATAATAATCTCCTGCTTCTGTCAAGTGTTCACGCTAGAACACATTTAGATCCTTCAATTAATTTTTATTTTTGGACCAAAAGTTGGTTAACAGAAGAAATTGTAGCATCTCATTGTGTGTAATGTTGAATACAATACACGACACGTTCGTCCTTGGCAAAAAGACGCTGCAACCTTAAAATGTTTTGGTGGGAATTTTATCGAGATTTTTTGTCCTAAATCAAATAGAGTACCCTACAATTAAAAAAGTTGCGTCTAGGAAATTAATCTCTTACCCTCTGAAACCGTACTTCACTGGCACCTTTTGCTCGATTTGGTAAGTGTCTGCTGAGATTAATATCCCAAAGACCGAAAGCCAGCGGTGATAAACAGTTTCCCCATTAATTGCTCCCCAAACGATGAAAACGGTCTTCTCAGAGCAATTATTTGAGGACGAGGACTGCTATGGTGCCGTGGCGGAATTTCTCAGCTTTCCACAGTCAGCGAAGAGAAACTATTTGGCGACGCAGCGAAAGCTACATTCAGGAAGCAGCATCCTGCATTAACCGCCGTATGAATCAATGTACGATTTCGATGATGGGCCCTTTCCTCTCTATACCCCTCCCCCTCTCTCATCTAAACTTCTGTTACTCATGTCTTGAAATTGCGTGTCAGTTCTTGCCCAAAACTCACGCTATCTCTCAAAATCTGGTAAAATCGGAATGAATCAAATTTATAAAATCTTGGAAAATTAAAACACAGTTGAAAAAATATGTCGATTCTGCAAAGTATCATGTCTTGGAAAATCAAGCGGGAATGACCAGAAGCCACACAACAGTGGTCTCTGCGACCACAAGCCTCAACAAGTCATAATATTTACAGTTCCTTTAACAGGCCACAATCAGCAGGTAAATAATTCTTTTCATTTGGGCCGCCGAACTTATAATAATTCTTCGCAAAACTTTTCCGTGTAAGAAAATGGATCTCGCCGCTCGCACACAATGTGGAATTTCCACCACCTGACGATGATCGATGAATCTTGCGCGTTCACCTAATGAGTTTCTGCATATAAGCAGTTCGAAAACATTTTTCGAACAATTTTTTGGAATTCTATAACGTAAATTTTATGTGTTACCTGTGTGGATGTACGTATGTTTCTTCATGTCCGACTTCTGATGAAATCGTTTACCACAGTACTGGCATGGATATGGACGCGTATCCGAATGGATGAGGAGATGCGTCGAAAGAGTTGACGATCTCTTGAAGGTCTTGCCGCACTGTTTGCACTCGAAGATCTTCTCAATGTTGTGGACGCTTCTGAAAGAAAATTAACCCTTATGAACCGCATGAAACAATTTGACAGGTCTCACTCGTTGCAAATCTAGTTGCTGCATTGTGAGAGGCCTCCCGCGATGATTTTGTGCCGAGAGAAATAATTTGTTGAAATGCAGCTGATTGAAATGAGAACACCAAAATGCACTACAATCATTTTGTTAAAGCTTGGTCATAACCATCAATCACGCCTTGATATCTAAACTGGTATAATCCCAACTGGTGTAAATCCTTTCTGGCATAAATTCCGGGTTAAAAAATCAAAACTGGAATATTTTTTTACAATGGTGCAACCACCAGCCAATGCCGACAGCCGACGCAGGCCGAAAAGTCACGCTGTCCTCCAGTCAATTTTCTTTTTTGAACTTCAAAAACCTTCCACGATAACGTTTTGCATGAACAAGAAACGGGAATCCAAGAAACGGGAATCCAAGAACCGGGAGACCGCGGTTTTGCATTGCATTTCTGCAAGAAGACGAAATTGTTGGGATATTTTTTTTCTTTTTTTGAGCGATTCGCATCACTCAATCCAGCTGGTATCATACAAAATAGCCAGAATAGATTTTCCGTTGTTGAATGGGAAATATTCCCAAAGTGTACAGGAGGTAAGTCCCAACAAGGAAATTAGAGGTGGCGAGATTAAGTTGATGTGGAACTCGTTTATGAAGTTCTGAAACTATGGAATACGCGTAAATCGAGAGGTCACTGCAACGATCCAACGTGATTTTTGTTTCTCTAGAATTTTCGCCGGGGGCTCTCTAAACCTGGAATTAATGGTCCTGCTTTAGTTTTAGTCCTTAAAAGTTTTGAGTATGTATTTTTCCAGTATTACCGAGGAGTGTGTTGAAGCTGGACAGTGTGCAAGGTTGATCAATTCTTCTGTGAGCCACGTGGCGGTATTTGCTAACAATGAACAAAGTTCACGGCTTTTACCAGCAGGACACCTTCGGAATGAGGGCTGCATGCGACAGAAATGAAGCAGTGACAAGTTGACGACAGCAGGGTACCATGTGTCAATGTTCACAAGAAGTGATGTCTCAGAGTGTCTTCCTCAGGTCGGACTTGGCCGATCTCTCCAGTAGATGTTAATGTCTCCGAGTTTCAACTTGTCGATTAACAAAAAGGTATAGGTTTAGCGAGAGGAACTACCAGCGTATCATTTTAAATCAGTATTCGTAACTGACGTGAACACACTTACCTGTGTTGGTTCAAGCTTATTTCATGGCCGAATGTCTTGTTGCACAGTTCACATGCAAACGGTCGCTTGCCGTTATGCGACCTTCTGGCATGAACTTCGAGGCCGTGAGGGGTGCTGAACATCTTCTCGCATTTGATGCACGAGTAGACATCACTGAGGTTGAACGGAAAATGCAGAGGAAAGAATGAAGACGGACTTCCAAGATGGTTCAAACTCGACGCACAAGCACCGAGGGCAGATGAAAAATTCACTGGGCTTGGAAAGCCGAATGGACCTCCACCCGTTGAACGAAACCTTTGCAAATCGTCGCTGAGGCTAGCACCAAGCCGGATACACAGCGGATTTGGAGGGACGCAGAGGCTCAAAGGTCCGGGCTCCAGCTTATTCACATTTGCTATGGAGACCAGGTTGGTCGAGGCCGATGATGAACTGTTCCCTGGCAGAAAAGGGTTGTTGCAAACCTGCCTAGACAAACAATGTTGGTTAAACAAATACGGTAAAAACCGGCTGGGACTCGCCCAACCGTTTACTGTGAGGTCCAATGGAGGCAAGGAACTGTCCAAGGGTGGTGGCGACGATCGGAGAGGTGGTCTCCTTCTAAGAGACGGTTCGACTTTCTTTTCAGTTCGAAGGAGAGCGCTAACACTGAAGGTCTCTGCACTGTCCTGAATCGAGGTGTTTGCAAGTGTTCTTGGCAGAGACGGCATGCTGATATGTTTCGATAGGGCAGCACCACATTCGGGGGATGAATCGTCCCTCGAACTGTCCGAAAGCGACTCGACGTCGACGTCGGGACTCTGATCGCTGTCGCAATCGGACGACTCCGCTGCATCATTGTCGCCTGAGTCGAGCTGACGAGCGTGCTGCGGTGAACACATCCGCCTGTTGTTCGTCGTACCGAAGTCAAAGACCTTTAGGTTTTGGTGATATTTGCTTTTCGGTGCACCGTTGAAAACTTTGGACTTTTCCCTGTCAAGTGAAGGATTGTCACGATTGCTGTCTGGTGGTATCAAGGAAGCACAATTGCTTTTTGCAGTTATATCATCTGCATCGCGTTGATGTTGGTTGCTTTCCGACACGCTGTCAATGAGACTGCTGATCCCAAATTTTATCACTGAAATAAATATGAAAATTCTGCCAACATCACTTGATTTCAAAGTTTGGAAAATAAAAAATGAAATATCATTCTGATCGTAATTCATTAAACATGCGTAGGAATAGCCTCGTCTTGTAATTTCACCCGATCAATGCTCATTCCCATTCATTCAAAGGGGAAACAAGATAGCCATATGTATGTCCTGGTATACGTAATTTCTCTTTAAATGTGAAATTTTGGTTACCAATCGCAGGCATGATGGATGTTATTGTGCGCCAAGCTTTAGGGTTTTTATGTTTTTGTCAGGAGTTTTTCCCTGACGAATTAAGGTGCAGAGTTTGTTTTGCAGTTTCTCTGCCCACAACAAATTGTGACTGGAAAATATTCCCGCCACAGCAGTGTGTCTGAGATAATTTCAAAATTAAACTGGACTCCGCTACATATCAGAAGAAAAATCAGCAGGATAATTGGCCTGTTCAAAGTGGTTTCTAATGTTGGTGGTTGGGGTGTTGTTGCCATTAATTCAGAGACCTACATATATTTCTCGGCATGACCACCAATTCAAAATAAGGACTCTTCCATGTCCCAGAACTGATATGCAGAAATACTGTTTTCTTCAGCGAACGATTTCTGACTGGAATTCCTTGCCGGCAAAAATATTTAAAACCCCCATTTCCATAAATTTACTAAAAGCACGTCTTAGTGCACTCTTTGAGAGCTCCATCGACTAGGCCCAACAATGTCCACGTCTCACCTCAATTTTGCTGTTTAATTCCTCTGTGGTATTTGTTGTCGTTTTAATGAGGCTTTTTTTGATTTGACATCTTGGAATGAGCTTCTTTTCATGTATTCAACATATTTTGTTCCATTGGTTTGTAATTTTTGCAATATCCACATGTTATATGAAACGGAGCCAAGCTCCTAAATACAGGGTGTCCCGAAAACATTTCGCCAAAATTCGTGGAGATGTTCCTGACGGCAAAACAAATCGAAATTAATCAGTAAACAATTTTGCTCCGGGCCCCCATTTCCATGTAATAACCCCCCAAAGTTCCCCAAAATGGACCCTTTTGGGGTATTCATGGAGGAGGTAGGATTTCATTGTAGAGATGTCAAATTTTCAGTAAGGGTTCTACATATCGAGTAAAACATAAAATGTTCAGTGACAAAATAACCTACGAGCACCCATTTTCACGCAGTGCTCCCCCAAAAATCCAAAAAAGCCCAATTTGTGGTGGTCTTGTTTTAAGTGAGATATTAAAAGAGTGGGTCGCTGCACAAATACCATTTTTCGAAGAAAGATACATAAAAGTACGCTGAACAAAAAATGTTCAGTAAGAAAATTAGCTCAGACTCCCCATTTCCACGCAATAGCCACCCAAATACCGGTAAAAATAGTCTCTTTTTCATGGTAACCATGGTAACCATCGGGGTTGCCATGGATACCATGAAAAAGAGACTATTTTTACCGGTTTTTGGGTGGCGATTGCGTGGAAATGGGGAGTCTGAGCTAATTTTCTTACTGAACATTTTTTGTTCAGCGTACTTTTATGTATCTCTCCTCGAAAAATGGTATTTGTGCAGCGACCCACTCTTTTAATATCTCACTTAAAACAAGACCACCACAAATTGGGCTTTTTTGGATTTTTGGGGGAGCACTGCGTGAAAATTGGTGCTCGTAGGTTATTATGTCACTGAACATTTTATGTTTTACTCGATATGTAGAACCCGTACTGAAAATTTGACAGCTCTACAATGAAATCCTACCTCCTCCATGAATACCCCAAAAGGGTCCATTTTGGGGGACTTTGGGGGGTTATTACATGGAAATGGGGGCCCGGAGAAAAATTTTTTACTGATTAATTTCGATTTGTTTTGGCGTCAGGAACATCTCCACGAATTTTGGCGAAATGTTTTCGGGACACCCTGTATAAACAATCAAATCAAATGAGAAAAACATCAATGCCAGCAAGTTGGATAATTTGGATATTTTTA